>CABHPR010133960.1:6508-22883 GCA_902168415.1 Peromyscus melanophrys
CACACACACACACACACACACACACACACACACACACACACACACACACATGCCTAGAACTACTGAGAGATTCTCAGAGACCCGAAAGAAACCTCCAAATTGATGTGGCTGCTGAACATCAGTCAGGACTTGTTTTTCATTACTCTCTTAACCCACCATCCCTTCCAGGTGAGGTTTTCTAGATTCAATTTCAGCTAAAATTCAGAGAAAGTTTAAATGAAAGATTCCTTTGGTACAATTGTATTACAGATAAGAGAAAGGCAACATTAAAAAAAAATCATACAAAGGAACACATCAAGACTTTGATTTTCAGCAGAAACTTGAAATTGGTGGTGGGAGACGTCAGGAGTCTGCCTTTCAGTTGGACACGCAGAATTGATAGGACTTCACATTTGGAAGCTTTTTAGGTGTGATTCGGCCTGCCCTCTTCCTTTCAGAGTTGACAATACTGAAGGCTGGGTGCTACAGCGCTTGTCTGAGGTCACCCCACTAGTCAGCAGAGGTGCTGGAGCCAAATCCAGGGCTCCTGAGTCACACACAGGTCTGAATTTTGTTCAGTTCACTCCCCATTTTGAACAGAAAGTAAAGTTTGTGTGTTGTGTATAGACTAACTCCTAACAAACAATGCCCTTGATTTTGCCTTTCCTGGGAAGCAGAACCCACTCTACGGGCGTCCATTTCGGTGGCTCCTTCTTTCATGTCCCTTGGTCGAATTTGTGGCATCCTGGTTTTCCTTCTGTTTTCACAGGACACTTAATGGGGAAAAAGAGCACCGATGAATTCCCGTCCCTGTATGTGTCTGAGGGAGATGGCCTGAAGGAGCAGCTGAGGGAATATATCCGCTGGGAGGAAGCGGCAAGGAATTTGCTGGGTCTCCTAGAAGCCATGGGGAACAGAAGCCATCAGCCACCTCAGCACCAGCCTACTTGGGATTCGGAGGATGGCAGCTACTCTAAAGATGTTCCAAATGCAAAGGTGAGGCAGACACGCTTCGGACGTGGGGTGGGAGGTATTTAGGGAGAGTTGCGGGGGCCGGGGGGTGGGGGGCGGCGGGGGACCTGATGGGGGACCATAAACTGCTTATTATTATTACTCTCCCCATTGTTGTACAAGATACCTGACCGAAAGCCATGTGAGAAAAGCTGGCTTTGCTGTGGCTCACAGTCCAGTCCGAGGGCTGGAGAGATGGCTCAGAGGTTAGAAGCACTGGCTGTTCTTCCAGAGGTCCTGAGTTCAAATCCCAGCAACCACATGGTGACTCACAGTCCAGTCCGAGGGTACGGTCCACCAGAGTGGGGGAGGTGTGGCAGCAGGAACGTGAGGTGGCCGGACACGTTGTGTCGCAGAGAGATAAATGCTGGTGCTCTGCTCGATTTCTCTTCCCTTTTCAGTCCATCCAGGACCCCAACCCTTGGGGCGATGCTGCCCACATCCGGCATGGGTCTTCCCCCCTTTAAGCTTGTTGGAAAATAGCTTCACAGACACACCCAGAGGTATGCCCCTCGGGTGATTCTAGACCCAGTCAAGTTGACAAGGCAGACTGACCATGAAGGGAAGTCTGTATGTCAACACGCTAAGCCAACACCCATGTGGGCCGAGCAAGCTACTATTCAATTTTCATGCGATCTTTTCTTTCGATAGAATAGTTTTTCTCTTCGAAGAAAAAGCTGAGGTCCAAAGTCCAGTTTAGGAAATTTTTATTAGTAATTATGCTCATTTGAAACAGTGATTATGGTTTTCATGAGAATTTTTGTTTATTTGTAGCCCAGGCTAGCCTCACACTGGATTATCCTGCCTCAGCCTCTGGGCATTTAGGATTACAGGTCTATGCACCACCCCTACTTCTTACCAGGATATTTTGACAGTAAGCTCGCAGACAGTATTCAAATAAATTCTTGTGGGTTTATAGATATGTTAATTTTTGATATGCACTAGAGAAAGAACGGTCCGGTTTGCAGATGTTTTCTTTTCAGAGGACAGAGTTCTTGTTTGTGTACAAAGCTGTATTTTTTTCTACTTATTCCAAGATTGAATAATTCGAGTTCCATTCTAATATTCAAAACTCAGTGTGCATATCTGAGGCCAACTGATTTATTGGTATATAATAACACCAACGTGGTAATGTTCAGATACAAAGATAGCAAACAAGTGAGGCTGGAGTTTATGGGAAGAAGCAAGGCAGCTGAAAGTGAGGTAATCATCGCCAGCTTTTATCACACACACAGTAGAAGGTAAAAGTCAACAACAACAACAGGGTGCAGGCACCCTTTCTCTCTACTTCCTGGTCCACTGCTACTCTGCCACCCTCTCCCATGATGGACTGAAGCCGTTGAAACCATGAACCGAAGTCAATATTTCCTCCGTTAAACATGATGACGTGAGGGGAGGGAGATGGCTCGGTGATTAAGAACACATAGTACTCTCGCAAAGGACTCAAGTTCAGTTCTCAGCACCCACACCTGGCAGCTTACAATTGCCTTTAACTCGGCTCCAGTGGACGCCCTCCTGTGGTCTTCGTTCACATGACCAAACTCATACACTGTAATCCAACTCCTAGATTAAGTAATTGACCTCATTTGACATTCACACTCTCAGGGATTCTATTTAGTTATATGCTAGAAATGAATCCAGTGCTTTGTACATGCGAAGAGTATGCTCTACTGCTCAGTGTAGCCCCAGCCCCTGGATTTTGAGGGTGAGGAAACTGAGTCACACCATTTTTCATTGATGATACCAGAGCAATAGCCTGAGTTCCATCTGCTTCGGACAGTATTGCCCTGAAGGTCCTCTTCCAGGGAATGGCATCCACTTATCTTAACACATGGGATGCAGGAGGGAGAAGGGGGCCTCGCTTTGCTTTGTTCCGAAAATGGATAATGCTTGCTTGTCATTCACAGAGCTCAGAGACCTCCCTGCTTCACTCTGTCATGGTGGTTAGCTCTTTGATGGCCTTTTCCAGAAGCTCAGGGCTAACCATTTTGGAAGGTTACTTTCTGTTTCACTTCCCGCCCAGCCATTGGGGGAGTTTTGATGTTAAGTACAAAGTAAAATCTCTTTTGTTGCATGAAACACCTGGAGAGAAAGCCTTTAGTAGCTTGAGGGAGACCAGCTCCCACTTTTTCCCCCAGGGTACTCTTGAGGAGGGAGAAGTGAGAAATACTTAGATAGAAATATAGAGGAGAGAGACAGTTAGAAACACAAGATAGCCTCGGGAGGGCCTGGATCAAAACCCACCATCCCCTTCTGTCTCCACTAAAGGGCTTTTAAAGGAATGCCAAGGGGTGGAGCAAAAGACCTCCCCCAGACAGCCAAGTGCAGACCATCCCAGACACCTGGTAACCATGCATGTGGTCAAGCCATCCCCTAATGCAGCCCTGCTGTGTAAAGCAAGCTCAGCTCTCACTAGAAAACCTTTGTGGGCTCCCACAGTAGCTTTATTCAGAATAAAAAAAAAATCTAGATCAAATCAACCAATATAGAAATCAGTACCAAAATTACACAGACCTCTGAGTCAATCTCTTGTTGTAATGGGGTTACAGGTGGTCAGCTTCCTTTTTTGTCAAAGGCTCATTGGCTCTGAGGGGGCTGTGAACTTGTAACTGACTTCTCAGCCTCTACCCGGCCACACTACTTCTTGGTCAAATGTTTTCCTGGAGTGGGATATTTAATAACTGCATAGTTCTCATTTATTCGAGGAATACCAAACTCACGAAAGCCCTACAGCCCTCAAAGATAACTTTCTACAAGGATGAAAATGTACACGCTCTTGTAGCTCATTCATAAAACACTCTGGGCACACACAACTGTGTCGTTCTTCTCCAGCACTTAGTTTTCTTTAGAAATTAAAGATATATTTATATTTTAGGTGTACGGGTGTTTTGCCTGCCCGTATACCTGTCCACCATGCGTGTGCCTGGCCTTGCAGGTCAGAAGAGGGTGTTGGATCTCCTGGAACTGGAGTTACAGGTGGTTGCAAGCCTCCATATGGGTGCTGGGACTCAAACCCTTGTGTCCCTAACTGCTGAGCCATTGCTCCAGCTCCAACAATGTCCTGAACATTGTCCTGAACAAACAGCAGAATCCAGTTGGAGTTGTCCTGTCCCCTGAACTTGCCTCTGCCAATCATTGGACTCCTGAAAAATTCAATAATTTCTCCAGGGCCCTCAATGTCTCATATTCAGCAGAATATTCAAAGCTTTGAGGAATTATGAAAGAATAACTTCACAGAGGTCTCCGTGTGGCACTATTATAGGATGGATTGAGGGGACAGTCCTGGAAAGTGGCTGTTACTTTTCCCAACGCTACAAAGGTTCTTTTTTAGTTAGCCAGGCCTTGCTTTCTGAGCTATCCTTTTATGCACTGTTTTTCTTTGCCCAAGTCTAAAAGCCCATCCCGTTCAATTCTACCTCAAGCTGAATAATTAGCTATCGAACACATCAGTCCTATTCTCTTGGATACATTCCCCAGAACCTTGAAAAACAAATTTAACAGTGACTTTAGAGAGCAAACCAGTTTATTGTTTCTCTTGCTTTGGACATTTTGCCTCCGTGGAAATATGTTGTTGTGGAAATTGAAACCGTTTTATAATTATCTTACTCAAAAAGGAAGGAGTACCGAGAGAACCGGTCTATTAGAAATCCATAGATCTCCCAGTGTCAGAGAGAAGTTTAATAACCTAGCCGAGAAGCACCAGAATTAGCTGCAGGAGCTTTCAGAAGCTGAAGGACTCTGCTTAAGATGAAAACCTCTCTACACATGCTCTGCTCTCTCCCGGCAGCCATAAAACACCAAGTCCCGTTGCCAGCTCACCCAGAGCTGTAGTTAGAAACTGAGAATTTCCTATGTTTTGATGGCAAAGAGATTTACTTAATTCAGAGTGGTGTGTGGGAATGTGCGCTGACTGCAGACTACTGGCTCAGAGCAGACAGGCCCCAGAGCTTTGCTAGCAAGAATGGCCAGGCATGTTCGAGTTAATGTTCGTCTTTCTTTACCCATTCTGCTTTCCCCAGTCTTTTAATGCTGTCCTGAAAATAATGGAATTTCTACTCCATGGTTTCTACAGCGTGAGATAGGGTTCAGGTAAGATCCAGGGCCTAACCCATAATCTTGGACATGATTGTGGAATGTTCTGATAATCAAGGAAGGATTTCTTTGTGATGGAGAGCCTGGCTACTGCTCTTTGCAGCCTTGAGCTTTTCCTTTTATCTGTGGACATGAACACAGGGATTGGGGATGAACTTGCAGAGGCTTGAAGATATGTAGGTTTACCCTCACTTTTTTTTTTCTTTGAGGCAGAGTCTTTGCTGTGCAGTCCAAGCAGTCCTGCACTGGTGAACTTCCTGCCTTCAGCTTTCAATGTAGCTGAGATTATAGGCATGCACCACCATGCCCTGCTTTCGTCCTCATTTTAAAGGGACCCCTCTTATGGCCTGATAAAATCAGTCTAAGGCATAGGAAGTGGTTTTGTTTTTTTTCTTAATGTTTGAAAGTTCCCTGTGATGGCTAGCTTTCATTGTCAACTTGACACCATCCAGAATTACTTGGGAAAAGAGTCTTAATGAGGGATCCTCTACACTGGGTTGGCCTGTGGGCATGTCTGGAACAGCTGTATTGAGTAGGTTAACAGATGTGGGAAGACCCCGCCCACTGTGGGTGTCACTATTCCGTAGGAAGGAGTTCCTGAACTGTATGAGAGTAGAGGAATCAAGCCGAACATACGCAAGCAGACATTTATGTCTCTCTGCTCTTGATTGTGGGTGTGATGTGACTGAGTTCCCGCCTTGACTTCTCTGCTATGATGGACTGTAACCCAGAATTGTGAGCTAAAATACACATTTTCTCCCCGAGTTGCCTTTTTTTATTTTTATTTTTTCCCAGCATTTTTCTAGTTTGGTTCCTGTTACTGTGATAAATATCATGACCAAAAGCAATGTGGAAAAGGGAAAGGAAGGGCTTATTTGACTTCCAGATCATAGTCCATCACGGGGGAAGCCAAGGCGGAACCCTGTAGGCGGGAATTGAAGGAGAGACCGTGGAGGAGGCACACAGCTTTACCGGCTTGCTTCCAGGCTCACGTTCAGCACCTTCTCTTCTACAGCCCAGGCTCTCTTGCCCAGGTTGCATTGCCAACAGTGAGCTGTTCCCCCTACACAAACCAGCAAACAAGAATATGTCCTCTCCCGCACGCACACAGGTCATTCTGATGAAGGCAATTCCTCAGCTGAGGGTTCCTCTCCCCAGGTGTGCCAAGTTGACAAGCAAGATTAGCCATCACACTCGGGACATTCTATCATAGTCACAGAAATGAAACGCAAGCAGTTCCCAAGGGAGTGTCACATAGAAAGCAACATAAATCAAGAATAACCAATAATCCTCCAGTGACCCCAACAACTTCTGTGCAGGAGGAGTGATACCTCCCTCAGCATCTCTGTCTGCTGGACCCTGATCCTCAGTGTACTCTGCTTTTTCTTTCTACCCCTTTTTGAGTTGAACTAAAACTTTCAGTTCAACATTTTGAAGAGGTGGGATGGGGTGGGGTTCCTCCTCATCCTCAGCTGGCTCCTTCCATGGCCATTGGGTTATTTGGCAGGAGAGATGGTGGAATCTAAAAAGGCTGGCAGTCAGGTGGTTGCAGTCTTGGTTCTGAGGGAGGAAGGCAAAGCTAATTGGCTTGCGTGGGAATCCATCCTCAGCCCAGGGCCCATTAACATCTGCTGCACACAGCCCAGCTGCCGAGCAGGTACCATTTGCCTAGAATAGCAGTACTTCCTTCCCTTATTAGAAATGAGTGACCAGTCTGGAAGCAGGGGAACAAAACTGCCAGAGAATCTTGGGAAGAGTAATAAACTCTTGTCTGGGTTAAAAATAATAAGCTCTAGTTTCTCATCTCTTTGGGTAAAACTTGCTGAAGGGGAATAAAGTTTTTAAAAACTGTAATGATTTTTCCTTTACTCTCAGTGAAATTGAGCAGAAGCCACAGCAAGCAAATGGCAATAAATTTAGAATTTGGGCGGAGACCCAGAGGAACTCCTCTTCCTGAGTTGCCCACACTATCATTTCCTGGTTCAGTTTGTAGACTCAGAAACAAGCTTTGGCTAGTGTAGCGCAGTGGGGGAAAGTAGCATTCCATAGTGCCCTTGTCTCCTTCTCTAGCTCTATTCTAATACTACATAAAACCTTTAACTTTCAACAATGGTCAAAACACACCTGAGGAATTAGATCAGAAGACAAGTTTAGCAGGCATAACATGAGGACCCCCAAGTGCGCAGTTCCAAGGTGGTGGAGGAGCTACTTCATTTCTCAGAAGTTTGAGTCCTTCTGTAGCACTCACTGTATTTGAATCCCCCAGAAGACTTGTGAAGGCAGAGCACAGGGCTCCTCACCAGAATTTCCAAGTCAGAAGATTTGGGAGTTGACCCAAGAATTTGCCTTTCTACCAAGTGATGTTGATCGTCTACCGGAAATGGGTACCAATAGACTCCTCGTCAGTCATGTGTGTGTGCATAACTATTTCTAATTTTTTTTTAGATGGTAGACTCTCTGCTCCAAGTTCTCAAGGGGAAGGAAGGAACCTCCAGCTGAATGGACAATGACAAGGACAGCTTCCAAGGAGCAAAACAAAACCCTTCAGAGACTTCTGCAAACATCAGTTCCACTGGCCCATCAACCAGATTTTCCCTGTGCAATTTACTTAACGGTTCTTGTATCTTTCAACCATGACTAAACTCATGATTTTCAAGCAGCATCTTCTGGTTTGAACTTGTTTCTGTGAACAACTGCCTAGAAAGCTTTCCAATGAATGCTTTTTTTCCAGCTAGGCTTCTTGTTGATTGGATTCAGGGCTCCAATCTGCTACCATTCACAATAAAAGCTTACTTAATCACATTGCCCAAAGGGCAACTTGTCCTCCTATTTCAACTCCAAATGAAAAAATAGCATGGCAGAACTCAAAAAAACACCTTGACCATGTACCTTGATGCTCACTGATTAAGGTAGGAGGAATCACCAGCTGTCATCTCTGAGGGCTACTTAGTGAATTCTTGTAGTGAGTAATGTCATCAGATGGGCTGGGCTGGTGATGGAAGCTGGCCTTCTCCATCACTTAGTGATTTCCTTATCTTTAGTCCTTACCATGTACAACCCCATGTGTGGCTGATGTTATGATATATTCTTCAGGATCGCCCCAGGAGCTGAAAATGCTCACCCTCCTTTAACAGATGAGGAGACAAAAGATCACTGAGGTCAGGTGACTTTCCCAAGGTTTTGAGGTAGATGGAACTAGAATCCGAGCATATTTTCTGCATCACTCCATCTTAAACCTTCTTTCAGCATATGTCGTAAGCAATACTGCTTTTGTTTTTGTTTTTGTTTTGTTTTGTTTTTGAGAGGAGTAGTAGCTCACCAGGCCAGATCCACTCAGGCTCCCCACGTAACGAAAAGAATGAATTCAGGAAATTTCCTTCCTGTTTTCAAAGAATGTGGCCTGGCTGTCCATGAACACTCCCTGGCCCCATTTTTATCGTGACATTTGCACATGAACAGATTTTGAAACTTGTTGCCATATGGTTCAGACTTTCTTCGTTTAGGAAAAAATTGCATTTGAATTTTTAAAAAGATTTATCTCGCCCCAGTTGTATCAGAGAAACATTAAAGAGCTGATGTGTTCTAGTGTCTTTAAAAACCTTGTTGATTGAAAACTTACCCAAACTGAGAGCTGTAAGACACATCTTCTCTGTGTCATGACTGCTTTAGGCCCCCTACCCTCTGCCTTTGGGCTCTCTGGGCCCTCTTTCACGAGAACCTCACAGGGCTGGGGACATGGCTCAGTGGGTAATTATGCGTGCTTGTTGCACAAGCATAAATACCTGAGTTTTGTCCAAACACCCACATAAAAAGGCCAGTGTGGTGGTGCCCACTCTGTCACCTCAGCAGTGTGGGGCACGGGGACAGGAGGATTGTTGGAGTTTGCTGGCTGCCAGCCTAGCTCCAGGTTCAGTGAGAGGTGTTGTCTCAAGGGAACAAGGCAGAGCATGGCACTGAGTACCCTCCTTTGGCCTCTGAGTGTGCCCTCACATACTCATACACATGTGTGGCCCCCACAACCATTTAAACTAAACAAACTTGATCATGAGTTGTGTCGGCTAAAACCTCATATACTGCCAATAAAAGAGGGTAAACTTAGAAGACCCCCACCTTCTAACAGGAAGAAGAAAACACTCCTGGCAGCCCCAAGTGAGGCTTTCCCTAACAGGGGTATTTCAGGCAGGCAAGGAGCCAGTGGTTGAACAATCCCAGTGAGATTACCATTTGCTTGCTAGTCTCCTGAGAGCAGATGTACATCCCACGTTGGCAGAGGTCACTTTTCTTCATGGGTTCTGGCAGAGACGTAAGAACAGTTCTCTCCACTCTGCTGTCCCTTGAAGAGCCCCTCAATGTCAAGCTCACTGAGCATTCAAATCCCATGATTTGGGGAGTCAGGTTCCTCCCATCCAGTAGGCACTGCCTCTCATCACCTGTCTGACAGCCCAGCACATGGAACCCTGAAAGCCTGTTCCTCTGGAGCTCACCCACAAATCATTCACAACTGAGTGTGTCCGATTGGTGAACCCCCGAGCACATAACTGTATCTAGCTGCAAGGGCAGCTGGGAAGTGTAGTTTTCAGGCTTCTACTTTGAGAATGTGGCATTAAAATCATGGGATTCTACCAAATAGGAAAAGGGTAAGCCAACTATGTGGTCAACTGCACATAACAGATGTTTCTCTCTCTCCCTTTTTCCAAAAAGAAAAGAAAAAAAAGAAAAAGGAATTTCCCTACTTGGCTTCTGCACTCTGTTATGCTGAAGACCTGTTAGGCTCCAGCCTGATGTTCTGGAAAAGTATGGTGTGGGGTGGGGGTGGAGCCACACTATAGGACAATTGTCTATAGAGACCAACTGTGTACACAGCAAGACGATTGTGCCTAACAGGATGATACTGAAAAATCCTCACAAAACAGGATGATCAAGAAGATGCATCTTAAAAGGAAGAATGCAACAATATCCTTCAGGTTTGCACAGTGCTCTGAGTAATCGGTCACTCTTCACTTGGATTAGAGGTTCATACGCTAAATAGGCTGCTCAGGCAGTGTGGTATAATTTGGAATCTCAAAATGCCCCTTTTCAGTTCACACTGGGGATGTTCCACCCTCACAGAGCATTTTGACCCAGCTCGGATGGATAGGGAATAATCCAAGCAGAGTGTGGGAACTGCATCGTTTACTCCTTCCTACTGGGCTGCTCACAGGAGGTCCACAGCCATGAACTCTGCCTCCACCCTACCCCCAAACCCTCACCCCTGCATACCCACAATGAGGCGGCTTATGCCTCACCTCTCCAGCTGGTGTCTTCTGGTTAATCCACTTAAATAAGAACCAGTTAAACTATCTCTCCACTTACCCCAGTTTCCTTCTGTATGGGCTGGTTTTGTGTGTCAACTTGACACAAGCTAGAGTCATCACAGGAAGGAGCCTCAATTGAGGAAATGCCTCCTTGAGATCCAGCAGTAAGGTATTTTCTCAATTAGTGATCAATGCGGGAGGGCCTAGCCCATGGTGGGTGGTGCCATCCCTGGCCTGGAGGTCCTGGAGGTCATGGGGAGCAAGCTAGTAAGCAGCTCCTCTCTATGGCCTCTGTATCAGCTCCTGCCTCCAGGATCCTGCCCTGTTTGAGTTCCTGTTTTGACTTCCTTTAGTGATAGACAGCAATGTAGACATGTAAGTCAAATAAACCCTTTCCTCCCCAACTTGTATTTTGGTCATGGTGTTTCACTGAAGCAATAAGAACCCTGACGAAGACACCTTGCCACTAAACATGTCCACAAACATTATATGACGTATGGCCTATTGGAAAGAAACAGACCATACTGTTACCACAAAGGACCTGGGAGGCCATAGATCAACGCCCAACAAAGTGTCATAGTCTGAAGGGACCTCTCATGGCCTTCAGAAAGAGGATGATAGTAACTGTTTCTGATACTGTCATCATGTCTTAGTTTTCCTGAGTGGTGTCTGGTTGTATGTTTAAATATTAAAAAAAAAAATCTTTCCAGATCAAGTTGGGGAAAATGTCTCAGCCATGCAAGCATGAGGTCCCCCGTACCCATGAAGGGAGAAGCAGAGACCAGAGGATCCCTGGAGCTTACTGGCCAGCCAACCTAGCTTCCAACTGAAATGAGAAGATCTTGTATGAAAAAATAAGCCGTATAGCAATTGAGGAAGAGTCCTGACATCAATCAATCTCAGTTTCCACATTCATGCAAACATACATGCACACACGGACATAAACATGTACACATACACTACACATCACCGTCATCTCAGGGGTTTACAATTTTATTTGCATATAAGGGATCTTGATTAATGCCTTATGCTGCTGATTAACAACTAATGGTCCTCTTTGGAAATTGGTGGTAATTTGCTTGTAAGTTATATCTATACAACAGAGATTGTTGTTAAATGAATGCAACAAAACTAAACCAAACAATATCTGTGGTTTAAAGAGAATTGAGGTTGGGGCCTGGAGAGATGGCTCATTAGCTAAGAGCAGTGCCTACTCTTCCAGAAGACCTGGGTTTGAGTCCCAAAACTCACATCGCATCTTACAACTATCTGTAACTCCAGTTATAAGGGATCCAATACCCTCTTCTGGTTTCCATGGGCACTTTGTGCATGTGATGTAAGACATGCATGCAGACAGAACACCTATACACATGAAATAAATAAAGCTTAAAAATTAAAAATAATTCTTCACATGAATATTTTTTACAAAGAGGATGGAGGTTTCATTTTCTCTCATATCACAGGCAGTGGAGGCCAAGTGATCCCAGGACTCAGGATGCTTTGTGATTTTAGTCCCAACATTGCCGCTATGGCTCTAGACAACACAACCCACTTTCAAGAAGAGAACCAGAAAAGACTGGGTCTATATTATAAAAGCAAAGCTTTCTCAGAAACCTAGTAATCGTGTTTTCATAAGACTTCTGTGCCATGACACTCCTGGCAGCCAGTGAAACAGAAATGTCATTTTCTAGAAAGAGGCATTGCTACTGTACCACAGCCTCAAAAAACAGTAAAAATAAACCCCTTTCTCTTAATAAGTAAGAGGACGTATGCTGGTTAGGCAACTAACAAGTGTTTTCCATGTCAACTGTTAATGACACCGGATCCTGGGAATGATCCAAGTTGGGAGTAGAAAGTTTTGAGCCCACGATGAGCAGGAGGCCCTCAGACAATGAGTTTCTGGGTCTGCGTTGGCCACATCCTTCATACTGCATGTGCTGTGCCAGAAACTCACAGCTTCCAGCGTGCTGTCTTCATGGCCTGGCCCTTCCATCCCTTTGTGTACCCTCTTTTACGTTTTTTCCCTTCATTTTAATTTTAGGTGTATAGATGTTGGGCCTGGGTGTGCACACAGTGCAGGAAGAGGGCAGAGGACCTTGGATCCCCTGGGACTGCAGTTACAGATGGTTGGGAGCTGCCCTGTGAGTGCTGGGAATTGAATCTCAGTTCTCTGGAAGAGCAGTCAGTGTTCTTAACCACTGAGTCATCTCTCCAGCCCCATATACCATCTTTAAAATCTTTTACTGTGCGTGTGTGTGTGTGTGCGCGTGTGTGTACTCCACAGTACACAAGCAGAAGTCAGGGGACAACTTGCTGTATTGATTCTCTCCGTCATGTGGACGCCAAGGATTGAACTCAAGTCATTAGGCTTGGCAGCAGACACTTTACCTGCTGGCACCGCCCCAACCCTCGTCTCAGCTTCTGAAATGAAATCCAAGAAGTGACTCCTTTTTCTTTTTTCTTTTTTTAAGATGTTGAGACCTTTATTTAAACAACTGAGAAAACATTGTTTCATGTAACTATCATTTACTTCTCCGCTATAGTGCCCCGTAACTATCCCTCGGTGTTAGGAGGAGATTTGATAAATCCCGAGATAACAGAAACAGTACAACCAACCGTAAGGGAACACTACAGAGGAAAAAAAAAAACCTTTAGGGTTTTTGGTTGTTTATACATCATAAATCATGTTTCCTAAGCTCTTTGATTAAGATTATCCCAAGAAGGAGTCACTAATTATTTTCCACCCATAGTTTTCACACCAGATTATGTTTACAGTTTGGAAGCTTAAACCCAAATTTCCTCCCCCAGAATAATACCAAGATAATGCTGAGTCTTTCGAGAGATTTGATCTGAACATGGGCACAGCAACAAATCAGACAAGGGCACCGTGGGAAGCTTACAGTGCAGTAAGTGATGGGGCTCTCCATATGGGACAGAGGAAGAGTTCCCGCTTTGCCTTTAAGGGGCGCCATCAGATAAGGATTTAGGCATCAAGAAATAGTGTGTACCCTTGTCTCCAGGAAGTATCTTGCTTCTATGTTTGAAATCCCCAAGGCTGTCTTTTCCTGGCTTTCCATTAAAAAACAAAACAAAACAAAACAGACAAACAAACAAACAAACAAAAACACAACTGTCCAAAGAAATTACATTTCTACCCTCCAATTCACTTCTCTTTTGATCTTATATATTCTTACTTTATTCAAGTTATCTTCATGGCACTGAAAGATCTCTTCAACTTCATTTTAGTTCGAAAGACAGGTCAAGGTTCTAGGCCGTTGGAGCAGGGAATCATAACAGGCAGAATTTGAAGTAGCTGCTCATCTTGCACCCACAGTCAAGAAGCAGAGAGAGGAATCAGAGGTTGAAGCGTCTACTCACATGGGAAAACCAGTCTGCTCTGTCACGCCCACCTGTCCACATGGATGCATGAGCTTATGAATATATATGTATGGGAGGAGGTACATTTGCATGTCTCTTCCACTTCCCCTCAAGGTAAGCCAAGTGCACCCAGGAGAGTAGTCTGGACTCTGCAGAATGTACTTGCAACACTGGCTTTGTTTCCCCTGTAATCAGATTCTTTAATTAGTGGGAAATTAATGAACGATTCCATGAACTCTACATGGAAAACAGACTACTGTGGACCTTCAGAAATAACCATTGTATCAGTTAGAAAGCTGTTAATCAGTGGTTCTCAACCTGTGGGTCAAAACTCCTTTGGTGGTTGAATATCAGATATCCTGCATATCAGATATTTACATTATTATTCATAATGGTAGCAATTTACAGTTGTGGGGTTGGTGAAATCTTTTCCCATTCTGTGGGCTGCCTTTCTGTCCTATTGATAGTGGTGTCCTTTGCTTTACAGAAGTTTTTCAGTTTCATGAGGCCCCATTTAATTGTCGATCTTAGTCCCTGTGCTATTGGTGTTCTGTTCAGGAATTTGTCTCCTGTGCCAGTGCATTCAAGGCTATCCTCCTCTTTCTCTTCTATCAGGTTTAATGTATCTAGTTTTATGTTGAGGTCTTTGATCCACTTAGACTTGAGTTTTGTGCAGGGTGATAGATATGGATCTATTTGCATTCTTCTACCTGCTGACATCCAGTTATGCCAGCACCATTTGTTGAGGTTGCTTTCTTTTTCCATTGTATATTTCTGGTTTATTTATCAAAAATCAAATGTCCATAGGTGTGTAGGTTTATATTTGGTTCTTTGATTCAATTCTGTTGATCAACATGTCTGTTTTTATGCCAATACCATGCTGTTTTTATTATTACAGCTCTGTAATACAGCTTGAAATCAGGGATGATGATGCCTCCCGAGGTTCTTTTATTGTATAGGTTGTGTTAGCTATCCTGTTTTTTTTTTTCCATATGAAGTTGAGCATTGTTCTTTCAAGGTCTGTAAAGAATTGTGTTGGAATTTTGAAGGTTGTAGTTGAACTTTCTTTTGAACTACCAGTTCCCAAATAACAACACAGAGACTTCTTATTAATTATGGAAGTTTGGCCTTAGCTTAGGCTTGTTCTCAACTAGCTCTTATAACTTAAATTAACCTGTTTATATTAATCTACATTCTGCCATGTGCCTCATTACCTCTCCTCCATATTGTATGTTCAACTTCCTGTGCATCTCACTGGCAAATCCCCCACGTCAGATTTTTTCCAGAGTTCCTATCTCTGCCCAGAAGTCCCACCTATTCTCTCCTGCCTAGCTATTGACCATTCAGCTCTTTATTAAACCAATCAGAAACTAGCTTAACTGGGCAATAAAGGACAGAGATACATCTTCACACAGTGTGATCAAATATCCTGCAACGGAAGGTGATTGCATTGAATCTGTAGATTGCTTTGGGAGGATGGCCGTTTTTACTATGTTAATACTACCAATCCATGATCATTGGGGATCTTTCCATCTTCTGATATCTTCTTCAATTTCCTTCTTCAGAGACTTGAAGTTTTTGTTATGCAGGTCTTTCACTCAGTTGGTTAGAATTACCCCAAGATATATTATTTGTGGCTATTGTGAAGAACGTTTTTTCCATGATTTCTTTCTCAGTCTGTTTATCATTTGTATATAGAAGGGCTACTGATTTTTTTGAGTTAATCTTGTATCCAGTCACTTCACTAAAAGTGTTTATCAGCTGTAGGAGTTCCCTGGTGGAATTTTTGGGGTCCCTTATGCATACTATCATATCATCTGCAGATAGTGATACTTTGACTTCGTCCTTTCCAATTTGTATCCCCTTGATCTCCTTCAGTTCTCTTATTGCTCTAGATAGAACTTCAAGTCCTATATTGAATAGATATGGAGAGAGTGGACAACCTTGTCTTGTTCTTGATTTTAGTGGAATTGCTTTGAGTTTCTCTCCATTTAATTCGATGTTGGCTATAGGTTTGCTGTAAATTGCCTTTATGTTTAGGTATGCCCCCTTGTATCCCTGATCTCTCTAAGACTTTTGTCATGAAGGGGTGTTGGATTTTTGTCAAAGGCTTTTTCAGCATCTAATGAGATGATCATGTGATTTTTTTTCCTTTCAGTTTATTTATATGGTGGATTACATTGATAGATTTTCATATGTTAAATCATCACTGCATCTCTGGGATGAAGCCCACTTGATTGTGGTGGTGGATGATCTTTTGGATGTGTTCTTGCATTTGGTGTTTGAGTATTTTTGTATCTATATTTATGAAGGAAATTGATCTGTAATTCTTTTTCTTTGTTGAAACTTTATGTGGTTTGGGTATTAGGGTGACTGTGGTCTCATAATATGAATTTGGCAATGTTCCTTCTATTTCTATTTTGTGGAATAATTTGAGGAGCATTGGTATTAGGTCTTCTTTGAAAGTCTGGTGGAATTCTGCACTAAAACCATCTGGCTCTGGGATTTTTTTCTTTTTTTCTGTTTTTCTGTTTTTCTGTCTTTCTTTCTTTCTTTCTTTCTTTCTTTCTTTCTTTCTTTCTTTCTTTCTTTCTTTCTTCTTTCTTCCTTCCTTCCTTTCT
>CABHPR010133960.1:30601-42198 GCA_902168415.1 Peromyscus melanophrys
TTTAAAGTTTAAAGGTATCTTCAGAGATGAAAGTCTTTTGATCTTCTCACTCTGCTAGCAGCATTTCGGATTTGTCACTTTAAAATGTTTTTTAAAGAGTCTTATCTTTAATAACGTGTATCTCAGTCTTAGCTATTTTTCTATTGCCATGATAAGACATTATGACTGTGGAAACTTATAAAATAAAGTGTTGAGGTGGGGCTTACTGTTTCAGAAGGCTAGAGCCCATAACCATCCTTGCAGAGGGCATGGCAGCGGAGCAGCAGCTGAGAGGTCACATCTTGAGACACAACCACAAGCGAGAGAGAGAGAGAGAGAGAGAGAGAGAGAGAGAGAGAGAGAGAGAGAGAGAGAGAGAGAGGAAAGGAGAGAGGGAGAGGGAGATTAGAAATGACCCATGTCTTTTGGAACCTCAAAGCCTGTCCTCCAACAAGGCCACACCTCCTAATTCTTCTCAAACAGTTCCACCAATTGGGGACCAAGCGTTCAGACATGGGAGCCAATGGGATCCATTCTCATTTAAACCACTACAGCATCTGCATGTAGGCTTATGCATGCGGGAGTACTGTTGCTGGAGGAGTCCAGAAGAGGTGCTGGATTCCCCTGGACCCAGAGCTAGTCAATTGTGAACTACTGTGATTATGAGTTATGGATGTGAGTCATGGATGCTGAGAACTGAACTCAGATCCTTTGCAAGAGTAATGTTTGGTATTAACTACTGAGCCATCTCTCCAGCTCCTCTTTACAATTTTTGAAAACTTCGCACAGGTACACAATGTATGGTGAAGGTATTCACCCTTTTGCTTTCTCTCCTCCATCACGTCTGCAGACCCCCTTCTTCCCTATAGTCTCTTCTTAATTTCACGTCATTCCTGGCACTGGAGCTTTGTTTAAAGACCTATGACTCTTGGGGGCAGCATTGTCCATGCATGTGGGGTAACTTCATTCAGACTTTTAAAGTTAACCAAATCTTTCAGTTACCTGATACATTACAGGGTTTCTATACGGCTTTCCCCATGTCCTAGGTTTTGGTGGATGCTGTCCTCACGCACACTTTCTCCCCATTGCCCTGACCCCACATTTTTGTTGTGAAGCTGACTTTCCTCATGGTGACAAGATGGCTGCAGGGGCTCCAGGTATCATATCTAGAGGAAACAACCAGAGGAAAAGGAGGGAACCGCCTCTCTTGAGGCATTTGTTCTTTTCCTGTTCTTCCAGCTCCTCAGTTTTGTGGCAATGAGTGAGAACTTAGGTCCTCACACATGTTAGGGAAGTGCTCAGCTACTGAGCTTCATCCACAGAGAGTCTTCACCTTCTTAATCCTAATAAACCCTTTCCCAAAGACCTATCACCACTCCCTACTCCGAGTCAGCTGGGTTACGTGTTGCTGTAGAACCATCCTGAAGGAAGGGGCCCACAGGGCAACATTCAGCCTCCATCTGGGATGGGTACCCAGCAGTGTGAGCTTCAAGTCTGGGGACCTCCCACAATCCTGGTTCTATCAGTGTAGCCATTTCTAATGGTAGCCGTTGCTCTTTGCTGCAAATAGGCTGAGCTGTGTGTCACACTCGGATTCTCATAAAAAGACCTTCTGGACAGGGTTAAGGTCTTGAGACTTTAAGAGCAAAAAGCAGCTGGTTCTCCTTTGTCTGGGTTTCCCTCCTCCCTCCTCCCTCCTCCTTTCCCCTCCTCTGTCTTCCCTCCTCCCTCCTCCCTCCTTCCTCCTCTGTCTTCCCTCCTCCCTTTCTTCTTCACCTTGCAAGATAAGTGGCCATTACTGTAACAACACAACAGTTGTTCTGACTCCACAGTGGAAATTAACAGAATGAAGAGGAAATGGGGAGCTTCAGATGGTGCTCCTCTGTGCCAGCCATGTTCTCAAGATGCCTCTGCTACACACAGCCTAAAAGGATGGGCAAAGGTGCTAGGGTGTGATGTGGGGGTGCTTGGAGTAGGGTAAATGTGAATTTAAAAAAAAAAAAAAACAAGAAACATGAGTCTGGATTGCAGAGGGAGCTCCTTGGTCCTGCTTACCTCTAGGGATGGAGGAGGAGGGAAAATAGCTTTCACTCATTAGGGAGGTATTCAGGAACATCTGCCTGTGCTCAGAGCTGCTCTGGGCTGGGCTGTTTGCCTGGGTAGTGTCTTAACAATTAGAACCAGACATGATGAGACCAGGGAATCGAGGTGCCCTCTTGGTGTGCTTCGTTTCATTAATAAAATAATTTAAGAATGGACTCGAACCAAAGCTTAAGGATATTTATTATATTAGAGTTCAAAAGAAGAATGTTCAGGGCTGGCAAGCTATAAATAGTGGCTGCCTGGAGAAGAGAATGGAAAAGAGAAGAGGGCAAAAAGCCACGTCCTTTAAGCCAGCGTAGGGATCAGAGAGTGGCAGTTGAGAAGCCTTGTGGTAGGGTGGAGGGCTTTCCTGGAAGAGTGGAGCCTAGTGTTGGGGAGCGCATGCTTGGAGCACAGACTGAAGGAAATAAAGAAGAAATTAAGTTTTCACAAAAACAGGTGCTTCCTGAATCTTGGCCGTGGCCCTGCAAGCTATTTCCATAGGGGAAAGGATTCTGGGAAGGAAAAATTCAGCATCTCATTAAAGGACTAATTATTCCGCCCATCTCCTTAGTGTGGTTTGCCCAACAATATTGCTCCAATTCCCGTGCTGTGGTTCTCTACTTGGCCTGCAGTGTTTGGGAGGGATGTGTCAGATTGGCTCCTTGGGTGATTGTGCAGATTCAGTCTTTCCCAGTGGATTAAGGAAGAGTGTGGGAAACAAAAGCAGAGAGCTTGCCAGGGAGAGCATGCCAGTCACCCTGACCTGCTGCTACTGATAAGGTCTCAGCAGGCAGACAGAGCCAGGGAGGAAGTGTGGGAAACGGTGAGAACCAACAGTCTGATTCCCAAGACCAAGACTGCTGTGGGGTTAGGAGCATTCACCGGTTCTGTCAATTAACCTAAGAGCTGAATCTTGCGGTGTTCCTGGGGTCTGTGTGGACCTCTGCCTGCACTGCTGGGCCTGACTTTGTGGCACTTCATGTGTCTGTGAGATGACTAGTTTATGTGTCTTCAAAGACCAGCAATTGGTGTTCAGGGGTACAGCTTCCACTGTTCCACTCTTGCAGCACTGGGGATAGAACCAAGAGCCTGGACAAGCTAAGCAAGCACTCACCATTGAGCTACATTTCTAGCCCTCATATTTTGATGCCCGTGAGTGTATAGGTCCAATACTGGTCCAGTTGGTATATTCATGTGAGGTAGCACACTGGTTTGTCCTTGTGTGTTCCTGTCCCGTACTTGCATGCATGCTGATGGCCTATATCCATGAGTCTAGTTGTAGTATTACATTCCCATGTGTTTCAGTAACAGTACACCTGTGTGTGTGGCTATAGTTATGCATCCGTGTATGCTGCTTTATGAGCACTCCTGCAAAACTGAATCCTTGTGCACCCCTTTTGTTGCATTTCCACGTGTGCTGCTGTATTTTATTCCCATGTAGACTGCTGTTCATGCCCATCTGTGTATTTTGTGTGGTAGTAAATTGGAGACACATCAGTCCTAGGGCACCGGTTTGCATTGCTCTATCTCTGCCCTCGTACTTCAGTGTTGGTGTGCACTGCTGTAATAATATTCCCGTGTGCACTGCTTTCTAGTAAATCTTTGAACAGTGCTGCTTCAGCACATCTGTATGCGGTGCACTCGTCAAACAGCTGTTCTTGCTTCTGTGCTTTTGCTTCCATTTGCACTGTGCACTTGTCCATCACGGGGCAATGCTCTGCTCCGCAAAGTGTGTGCACTGCTGTTCTTGTTCAGGGCCTAGGCAGAGCTGCACAAGGACATCCACCCGCTTTGTTGTGACTGCACATCTGTTTATACTGCAGAAATAGTACATCCGTTCTTGTAAGGATGCTGCTGCCGTTTAGCGCTTTAGGAACAGCTGCGTGGGCTGCTCTGCTGGCACGTTCACGGTCAGTGATGAACAAATACATCCTCGTGTGGCGCTGCCCAGCACTTCCGTGAGTCCTGCTGTAGTCTTATATTTCTGTGCCTTTGTGTAATAGTACATCTGTGAACGGCTGTACTCGTCCATTCATGTGTACTGCTTTCCTACAACAGGCGTGACCACTCCTGAAATACCGCATTCACGGGCACCCCTTCACCTGGATTCCCACGTGTACAGTAGTGGTGGACTACTGATCACGGACGTACATGAGGTTTGATGTGCTAGAAGTACACGGAAACACTGAGACTAGGACATCTACGTGCGTTGCTCTACTTCTGCACTGGTACTGCGACGTCCTGGTGTGCGGCTGTGATAATGCACTCTGGCGCCCACATCCATGACTCCCGGTGTGATATCACTTTTGTGTGCATGTCTGTGATAGCACATCTCTATACGGTTGTAGTCGTACGTCCATGTGTGCTGCTTGATGAGAACACAGCAGTTCATTCTTGTAATACTGAATCCATGTGAGATCCTTTGCTTTTGTATCTATCATGTATCCGTATCTCACATGTGCTGCTGTCTGGTAAATCTGTGATCATGGCTATTACCGTGCATCTGAGCATGGTGCACGCGTAGTACAACCGCCCTTGCTACTGAACCATTCCTCCCATTTGCACCGTGGATGTTGCATCCTGGTGCTCTCGTCCTCCCGGAATCTCATTCCCTGCAGCTCGAGTTCAGGAATGTTCAGAGCTGTTCCAGTCAGTCCATCTGCTTGGTTGTGAATGCACTTCAGCTTATGCTGCAGTTTAGCACACCAGTTGTTGCCAAGACACCATCGTGCAGTGCTTCCGTAATAGATGCATGGGAGGTGCTCAGTTAGGACCTTCCTTGGCAGGGATGTCCCGGTATATCCTTGTGGGCTCCTGTCTAATCCTAATGCGCTCTGGTGCTCACAACCATGACTCCCGGTGTAATGTTACTTTTGTGTGTGTGTCTGTGATAGCACATCTCTATATGGTTGTAGTCGTACGTCCATGTGTGCTGCTTGATGAGAACATGGGAGTTCATTCCTGTAATATTTAATCCATGTGAGATCCTTTGCTTTTGTATCTATGCATGCTGCTGCACAAGTCTGCCTGTGGGGACTGCTGTTCACGAACATGCATGTGTTCTGACGTGCTACTAAGTACATGGATATATGGATCCTAGGGCATTAGTGAACATTACTTCTGCACTAGAACGTCAATGTCCAGGCACACTGCAATAATAATACGCTCACATATAATAATGTGCTATGCTCTAGTAAACCTATGATCATTATCGTTCCAGTACACCTGTGTGTGGTACACTAGTACAACTGTTCTCACTGCTTGTCTTAGTTAGGATTTCTATTGCTGGGACCACAGCAACTCTTATAGAGAAAACATTTAGTTGAGATGGCTCACTTACAGTCCATTCATGATCAATGATGGGGACCATGGCGACATGCAGGCAGATGTGGTGCTGGAGCTGAGAGTCCTACAGCTAGACTCAGAGGCAACAGGAGGTCGACTGACTGTCAGACTGAGTGACGCTTGAGAAAAAGACCTCAAAGCCCGCCCCCACAGTCACACACTTCCAACAGAAGGTGTGGCCCCGATTAAACATGTGCCCTCCAGCCTCAAAGTCTGCATTAAAGGCGTGTGTCATCCAGCCTCCTCCAAGAGGACCACACTTCCTCCAACAAGTCCACAGCTCCTTATAGTGCTACTCCCTATGAGCTTATGGGGCCAAATACATTCAAACTACCACACTGTGGTACTGTGACTTCTGTTTGTACTTTGTACTAGTTAAACCCAGTGTACTGCTCTACTGCCAAAAAACATGTTCCCTGCTCTTCCAGTTCAGGTATGTTCAGAATTGTGCAAGTACATCTGTGTGCTTTGTTGTAAATGCACGTGAGTTTACACTGCGGTAGTGAACTGGCTTTTTGCAAAGCTGGCATTGTGTAGTGCTTTAGTGTACATTCTACTAGTACATTCGTGTGTGGTGACGTACTAGCATATGTCCGTGTGCTCCTCTCTAATACTCCCCCACGAGTACTGATGCACCACTTCCATGTGTCCTGCTGTCCCATCACATTCTCGTGCTGTTCTGTAATAGTACATCTCTGTACAGCTGTACTCGGACACCCATGCGCACCGCCTTAGGAGAATGTACATGATTACTTCTGTAATACTGAAGCCACGTAAGCTCCTTTCCTTGTATCGCCAGGTGTGAACTGTGGTTCATGAACAGCCAAGTGTGAGGATGTGCGAGTAAAGACATGGAGGCACCGTTGTTAGACTTTGGTGTGCACAGCTCTTCTGAGCTCGCACTTCCATGTCTACCGGCACGGCTATAATTCTGTTCTCACATATGCCTCTTTCCAGTAAATCTATGATCGTGTCTGCTACAGTGTAGCTGTGTGTGGTGCTTTAGGAATACAACCGTTCCGGCTTCTGTAATGCCACTTCTTCCGTTTACGCTGTGTCTTCGTCCATCTTGACTCCTAAAAACATGTGTGCTGTTGTTCTAAGACACGTTCAGAGCTGTTCAAGAACATCTGTGTGCTTTGTTGTAAATCCACACCTATTTAGGTAGAAGTAGTAATACATCGTTTTTTTGTTTGTTTGTTTGTTTGTTTGTTTTTGTGAAGATACCATTGTGTAGTACTCTAGAAAGAGATGCCTGTGTGGGCTCTACTAGCAAATTCATGAGCAGTGGTGTGTTAGTGTATCTTTGTTTGCTCCTGTCTAGGATGTGTACAAGTGTTGCTGTCTTGTAGCCACAAGACCTGCTGTGGCATTACATTTGTGCTCATTTCTGTAATAGAACATCTGTGTATGGCTGTTGTCATATGTCCATGTGTGTTGCTCTGTGGAAATGGGAGTGGTCACCCCTGCAATACTGAATCCATGTGTGCTCCTTTACTTCAATTGCCATGTGTGCTGCTGCTGTGCAGGTGTTTCTGTGAGGACCGCTAACAACAGATACCAATGTGTCCTGATGTGCTTGTAAATACGTGTGCATTGCTCTAATTCTTCACCAAAATTTCAATGTCTAGGTGCACTTATGTAATAATACTCACGTGTGTGCTGTGTAGTTGAAAGCCTCTGTCCCACCCACCAGTTCCCAAATAACTGACATGGAGACTTAATATTAATTGTAAATGCTCGGCCAGTAGCTCAGGCTTGTTTCTAGCTAGCTCTTACATTTTAAATGAACCCATTATTTCTTATCTATGCTCTGCCACATGACTTGGTACCTTTTCTCAGTATGGCATACCCATTTTGCTTCTCCCTGCATCTGCTGGTTACTCTGAGACTCTACCCTTCTTTTTCCCAGTGTACTTAGTCTGGTTCTCTCGCATAACCTCCACCTGCCCAGATATAGGCCAGTGAGCTTTTTTATTCAACCAATCACAACAACATACATTCACACAGTGTAAAGGAATATCCCACAGTGCTGCTTTCTGGTACAGCCATGGTCACTTCTGTTACAGTACATCTCCATGGGTTGCATTAGTGGTACAACCTCTCTTGCTGTTATGTGGTTACTTCCATTTGGAGTGAGTAGTTGTCCATCCCAGTGCACCATGTGATGGTTTTGAGCCGCCTTTATAGAATTCCAGCTCTGTGGGAAAGAAAACAACCACTTTATCTGGCTGAAGACCCTTTTCAGCCAGTGACAGCTATGTGGCAGGGTGGAGGTCCTGTGGGACCTCAGACCCCACGTGAAGCCTCACTCATTCCTCACTTGTGCAGAGCTAGCCTTCCAGGAATGACAACCTTGGACCTTTTCCATATGGGCAAAAGATTTCTCTTCAGTATCTATTTGCAGTGCAAAGCCCTCTGCTCCAGGGTCTCTGGGCTTGTGGAGGCAGGCTGTCCTCAGTCCGTGTTACATGGCAATGCCCTATTACATAGTTAGCAGGCCTGATTACCCACAGGAGACCTGCACAAGGTTAGACCAATTGACTATCCATCATGTAGGGAGGACAGGCTCACAAATTCCCATGCAAATTAAGGTTTACTGGTGTGTGTGTGTGTGTGTGTGTGTGTGTGTGTGTGTGTGTGTGCAAGGTGGAAGTGATAGAGGGGGACATTTATAGGCAGTTAAAGGTCGCTAGGAGGAAGGGCTCATGAGGCCCTGCCCCCACCAGAATGTATGCACAGTGCTTGCTTGGATGAAGAGTTTTCCTTCAGTGGTGCAGCTGCGCATGCTTCTCTGAACAACACCGCTAAATTCATCAGTCACCGTGCTACGTCCAGGTGGAGCCGTTCGTTTCTGTCGTATCTGGGGGTGAGTAGACCTTTGTTCGTATCTCAGGTGTGTGTGTGAGGGTGTGTATAAGAGGGCTTCCCTTCCCCTGCCCCATCCCCTCCTTCCTGTGCCTTGGGTACTATGACCTCCAGAAAGTTGGATGAAGTCAACCCAAGGCTCAAGTTCTCAAACTGCCGGGTCCTTGGTGGTTTCTGCACCTAGCTTTGCTGCTCTTTGGTGAAGACAGTACACGCTCTTGGGTTCCTAACTGAGAGATGAGAGGCAGCAGTAGGGGGCGCTTCTCGGCTGCCCACCCCCAGGGCAGCTTTAAGCCCAGTGGTCTCTTAGGGGTGAGGCTCCTTTCCAGGACTCCAAGAGGACTCTGTCCACCAGGCTGCAGCCTTTCAGCCTGGAACCAAGTCCTTCGGTAACTTGGCCGCGCCTGCCCTCTGATGGTCATCTTGAGAACTTCACCTGTGGCAAGTGCATCTGGATCCGTTTTTACAAAGGCTCACCTAGCTGCAAGAGAAGGCAGGTGCTTAGCAGGATTGGTGTCTTCCCTCTGTGTCTCCCAACACTCTGGAGCTTTGAGCTTCTCTTTGGAGAGATATCTCTCCCTTTATGCTCCGATTCTCATCCTAGCGAAGTCAATCTAGCCTTTAAAAGAAACCAAATTCAAAAGCTTCTGTATTCCTCTGCTCCAGAGGGAAATGGTTCTATGTTAATTTATTCAAAGTGGGAAGGACTCTTACAACCATGCAGGAGAAAATGTTTGCATCTTCAAAATGACTCCAGTGCTGAGGCTGGATCGCCTGGGCCTCTTTTCAGATGCAAGCTCACAGCCCTGGACTTCAACTGCAAAATGAAACCAGAAAACCTAAAGCAATTTATTGGCTGCTTGGTTTATCTGTGAGGTGTGAATATGGATATAATGTTAAAAAATGGGAAGGTTAAGTACCTGATAACACAAACTAATACTGCCAACTCAACAAAAACTCACAGCCATTGATCAACCTGGTTGTAATAATCCTGATTTTAAGGCTGGTGTAATGACTCTTGCTGACCTCCTTCAGATTCAGGGTCAGGATGATTACCTGGTAATGCTTAAAGAAATCTGGGTTTTGGTTCTGGAGCATCTAACTTAGGACGCAGCTGCTAAAGCAGATCCAACAGAAGAGGGCTTTCCTGTTGCTTAGACAAAAAAAACGTTCTTGGTTTTGACATGGAGCTGTGGCTCTCCATGAAACTGCTCAGATTCTGTGCTTTCTGCCTATGGGGATACAGACAGAACCTGAGGGAGCCATCAGTGCTGTTCAGGAAATCACAGCTGAGCCAAAGACAGACCACAGACTGGAGAGATGAATATTGCAGGATTTCAGTTAGAAAATGCGCATCCTGGCATGTGTTTAGAAATCAAATGAGACATTTTTGATGGAGAAGTCACAGGAAACTGACTATGTACTAGAGATTTATTACCATTGCTTTTTTTTTCTTTAATAATGTTTGGGAACGTTAAAAATAAATAAATAAATAAATAAATAAATAAATAAATAAATAAATAAGCCAATTCCAATTATTTTTTTGATTTTTTTATTAAAATTTTTTTCATACAATATGTTCTTCTGGTCATGGCTTCCCCTCCCCCAGATCCTCCCAGATCCTCCCCCCCATCCAAATCCACACCCTTTCTTTCTCTCTCTCTCATTAGAAAACAAATGTGGTACATTTATACAATGGAGTATTACTCAGCTGTTAAAAACAATGACATCAGGAAAGAGGCAGGCAAATGGATGGACCGAGAAAAGATCAGCCTGAGTGACGTAACGCAGACCCAGAAAGACAAACATGGTATGTGCTCAGGTGTAAGTGGATATTAGCCGTAAAGTAAAGGAGAACCGTGCTACAGCCCACAGATCCAGAGAAGCTAGGCAACAAGGAGGGCTGGGGGGGGATGCATGAGCCTCACTGTGAAGGGAAGACAGAATGGGCATTGCTAGTGGATGAGCAGGGATGGCAGGAAGGGAGTAGGGGAGGGGAACAGGAGGGATGAGATGGGGGGGGAGGATGGAGGGAGAGAGCACTGGGAGAGACAACTGGAATCTGGGGCATCTCTGGGATTAGCTAGAAACGTAGAGCAATGGGAACTCCCGGGAGTCTACGAGGGTGACCCTAGATAAGTCTCCTAGCAATAGGGAATACAGAGCCTGAACCAGCCATCTCCTGTAACCAGGCAAGACTCCCAGTGGAGGGTCTGGGACACCAACCCAGTTACAAACCCTTTGACCTACAATTTGTCCTGCCTATAAAATGTGCTGGGGTAAAGATGGCACAGAAACTGTGGGAGTGGCCAACTAGTGACTAGCCCAGCTGGAGACCCATACCCTGAGAAGGAGCTCACCTCTGATACTGCCTGTAGGGCCAGGACCCAGAGGCGGGATACCCCAGAGACCTAAGATATAACTGAACGTGACTGACAAAAAAAAAAAAATCAATGAAATGATTCCTAATGATATTCTGCTGTTCTCATAGATTGGTGCCTAGCCCAGCTGTCATCAGAGGGGCTTCACCCAGCAACTGATGGGAGCAGATGCAGAGATTCCCCAGCCAGACATTAGGCAGAGCTTGGGGAATCCTGAGAAAGAGGGGGAGGAAGGATTGTAGGTGCGTGTGAATGCACTAGTAGAGCACTGCACACACACCTACTCCTGATGCACTACACAATGCATCTTTTTTTTTTCTTGTTTTTTTCGAGACAGGGTTTCTCTGTGTAGCTTTGCGCCTTTCCTGGAACTCTCTCTGTAGCTCAGGCTGGCCTCGAACTCACAGAGATCCACCTGGCTCTGCCTCCCAAGTGCTGGGATTAAAGGCGTGCGCCACCACTGCCCGGCTCTACACAATGCATCTTTGCAAAAACCAATGTCCTACTGCAGCATGAACCGAGGCGCATTCGCAACAAAGCAGATGCAAGTACTTGTACTCTGCGTGTGCTTGAACTACAACAGCCACACATGTTTTAGGAGTAGTGTAGCCTGATGGTTTCTCCGGTCCCGCCCGGCTCTGTGGTCCCGCAGCTGCTTATAAAATAATCATTCCAATGTGTTAGTATCTTAGGGTTTTATTGCTGTGAAGAGACACCATGACCAACTCTTATAAAGGAAAACATTTAAGTGAGCCTGGTGTCAAGTCCTGCTTGAAGAGGGGATTATGAAATTGGGAAATAATAGCTATGAAATATAGACGTAAATGAAGAAAAAGACAGAGACACAGGATAGCTTCGGGAGGGCTCTGGGTCAATACCACAGACCCTGAGTTTATTACTCACAGCTTTTATATAACTAAAGCAAGGGGGAGGGCAAAA
>CABHPR010133961.1:0-12615 GCA_902168415.1 Peromyscus melanophrys
TGTGTGTGTGTGTGTGTGTGTGTGTGTGTGTGTGTGTGTGTGTGTGTGTGTGTGTGTGTGTGTGTGTGTGTGTGTGTGTGTGTGTGTGTGTGTGTGTATGTGTGTGTGTGTGTGTGTGTGTGTGTGTGTGTGTGTTTGTGCGTGTACATGTGAAGCACTGAAGTTTTCTTTCTACCTACAACTCAAATCCTATGTTTGGAAGTAAGTTTGCTTTGCTCAAATGTGTATTTTGGTATAAAGTCATCCTTTCTGAAATGTTAGTCCATGTGATCATGAAGCCTTTTGAATAGATGCCTTAACAGAAGGATATTAACCAAAAGAGAATAAAATGGAGGAAGTAAGGTATAAACAGAAAACAAAAGCATGAAGGCTGCATGTGGCTTAATGCTGGAAGACTGGAAAACATCGATTGGTCTCTCTAGACAGAACCAGAGGTATTATGGAACATGTTAGAAGAGAGGGTGAGAATTAGAAATGAATGGGAATGAAGTTATGACAAAATTGAGTTTAATTGGTCCCAACTCATCCATAATATACTCTTAAGGATATTGTAGTAAATTGTGTGGTATGCACAATACAATTACAAATGAAAATGGGAAGCAAAAAAGGTCAATGATAATTATTAATAAAAATAATAAATAAAAGTCTATTATTGTGTGAAACAGTCAGCATGTGACCATTTACAGACCCTCCATTCCCAGTGATACTGTAATCAGAGGTGGAACCCCACAATTATCCGTGAACCATGCCAATAGGAATGACAATTAAGGAATGAGTGAAAATTAATTTGCTTATCTATGGAAATTAACTAGAAGAAAGTGATGAAATTATATAGAGATAATTCAAAACTCATTTCATGTGTAAACTTACTCAAAGATGAAGGGGAAAGCTGAAATTTTAATTTCTTTCCCCTTTATATTCTGGTGTACAAAGCAATATTCATAGTCAAATTACAAATTATTATGTCAGCCAGCCAGTTGGTCAGTTAGTTTTATCTGAATGTCATGATTGTAATCTTGGAGAAATCCTTTTCTGCTTACTAAGTTTTGTCAGGGGTCTAGTTTCTGTTTTGTCAGCAATTCTGTCTTTTGTTTGTTTGTTTGTTCTTGAGATATGATCTCAATATAAGATCCAAGCTGTCCTCGATCCTGTGATTCTCACACCTGGCCTACCTGTACTGAGATAACAGATATGCTTGAATCCTTGTAAGGTCTCACTCTTCGTCCTTCACCACAGGTCACTGTGAGGCTGTACCTGTGACAAATACTATGACTGCTTCTCTGCTCTCTTGTTCTAATTTCCAATGACCTGTCTAAAGTGAAACCTGATTGTCATTTCCTCATCTGTCTGTCCAATTGGTGTTTACAAATAATTAACATTCTTGGACCAAACTTTAAGAAGCCTTTCATGAGATCTGATTCCCACTTATTTCTCCAGCTTGCTCATTTATTTCTTCCTCCTTTCTCACTTTCTGTTCCGACTAACCTGCTCTGCATCCAAGCAGTCTCTACCCACTTGTTTTTATGCTGGATTCCACAGGATTCCCAGGCTCTTCCAGGGGGTAATGCCTTGTCCATTCACTGGACTTCAGCTTGAATGGAGAACTTCATGAGCACTCATTGATCACCTTGGGGTTCCTTCTCTGTGCTCTCATGGCATGTATCAACTCCTAATTATCTTTTACTTTGGAATGGTAACAATGTCACCAAAAGCTCCCAGGGGTTGAATCTTTGCAGTGATGGGATTTAGCTGAAGTCCTAACAGATGACAAGTTTCTTATTATTGTTTAAATTAAAATAGAAAAAAAACATAAGCAGCTATATAATTTGGGTACTCACTTTATACCAGAACCAAAGATAATAAATGTTTTGTGTATCTGTTAATATTTATTTTTCAAAGTATCTTTATAGAATAGATATTATCACTTATGTTTATATAAGAAAAAACATGGGCACAGAGAATTAAATCATTTGTCAGCATCAAATAACTAATGCTGACTTGAAGGCCTAACCCATGTCTCTTAGATACAGAATTCTATTCTTGTAGACTATATTATATCTTTTTTTCCCACACAACTCTATAAAACTTTGAGTTACAGTAGTTTGAACTCCAGGCAAGCTTGAAGACTCCAGGAAATATGCCAACTGCCACCTTAAATATGTACATTGACTGTAGAAAGCATTGAAGATAACCCAGAAGAAATACTATATGCTTTTACATTGTCATATTTTTTTCTTAGCAGTGTTTCAATAATATACATTTTCTCCAATTAACAATTTCAGGATTTTAAATGTCGAAATGTTTTGGCTTCATGGTACTAAATTGAGGAGCATACTTTTTAAAAATTATTTTTACACTTCTTGTGTTAAGGACTAAAGACAAAAGTTGTGAGCTGACAGTTGTCAAAAATATGCTATATGTAAGTAAAGGAATGCATAAATATTACCAATTTGATCGGTAAATTTTATATTAATTGTTAAATCTTACAACTACATTGCATTTCACAATACTAAGATGAGGCTTAGAGATCAGATCTAGTCTGTAAATCTAAGTCTATTTAATTTTCTATCTACAAGTTAGAGGGTGTGGTAGTTTGGATATAATTGATCCCCATAAGCTCACAGGGAGTGGCACTATTGAGAGGTGTGGCTTTGTTGAAGTAGGTGTAGCCTTATTGAAGGAAGTATGTCACCATGGATGCAGGCTTTGTGGTCTCTTTTGCTTAACCTTCCCTCAGTTTCCCAATACATTTCCTGTTGCCTTCTGATCAAGATACAGACAGCACCATATTTGCCTGTGAGCTGTCATATTCCCTTACATGATGAACTGAATCTCTAAACTGTAAGCTGCCACTTCAATTACAAGATTTCCTTTATAAGATTTCCCATGATTATGGTGTTTCTTCACAGCAATAGAAACTCTAAAAAAGACAGAACTAAGTACCAGGAGTCTGGTATTGCTGTGATAAGCCAGACCATGTTTTTGTTTGGAGTAATATGGATTTTGGTACTTTGAGTAATGAAAGTAGTGGAATCCTTTAAGAACTGCTTAATGGGCCATAATAATAGGAACATGAAAGACAGTGGTGCTGAGTGTGATTTGATGAACTGTGGGCAATTTCCTCAAGACTTTTCAGAAGAGAATTTTAGTATGTTGCCTGAAGATGGTTCTTGTGATATTTTGGTGAAGAATGTGGCTAGGTTATTGTTGTTGTCATTTCTTTTGCCCTGTCAGAATAGTTTGCCTGAGATTAAAGTGAAGAGTTTTGTATTAATTCCATTGGCAGAAGAAATTTCAAAACAGCCTAGGATAGACTGTTGTATGGTTATTAGTGATCTTTCCAACGAAGATTTATAATGAAAAGGAGCAAGGTGAGAAAATATAAAAATAAAATGTACAGATTGAGAAAAGGGGCACCTGGAAGTAGAATAGAGCTAAAACCAATGTTAAAGGAGATAAAGTAATTAAGAAATGGAATAAAGGGAGTGGCGACCACAAGGCAAGATCCCATGCAGCTAAGTTTCCAACTTGTGAAGGGAATTTAAGAAAAGCTTAGAGCCAAGTGTGGTGGAACACACCTTTAATCCCAGCACTGGGAAGGCAAAGCCTAACCTGTCTCTGAGTTTAAGGCCAGCTTGTCTACAAATGTAGTTTCAGGACAACCAAGTTTAGACAGTGAAGGACAAAAGGCTAATGAAGATGTAATTGTACAAGGGGCCATATTCCAGCTGCAGTAAGCAGCAGAACTTGGCAGCTTTGGCCATGTGGTTCTTGAATTATGGGTAGAAGAAAGGGGCTATAGAATTCGTCCCCAAGACTAAGGAAAGCTGCTGAGACCAGGCATGTGTCAGGGGTGTCCCTGAATGGAGGCCTTTTTGTGAAGCTGTGAATTTGAAGTCTGGATTGCCTTGGAGACTCCAAGCTGCTGGAGATGCTAGAGCTGTAGGATATTTGCCAAGGAAGCTACTAACAGGGAATGGAACTGTTCCAAGAGAAAAAAGTATGTTGCAGTCAACAGAGCTGAATGGAGTTGGAGATCTGAAGAGTGTTTCAATATCAGGCATGGAGAAGCAGAATTTAGAGTTGGCCCAGCTGGTTTTTGGTCTTGCTTTAGCCCAGTGTTTTCTTGCTATGCTCCTTTCCCTATGTTGGGAATAGTAATGTATATCCTGTGTCATTATATGTTGGAAGCATGTGATCTGTTTTTTTTTTTTATTTTTATTTTGCAGGCAATTTCATTTAAGAGATTGCATGAATCTCAGAAGAGACTTTGAACTTCAGATGTTGAAACATTGTTGAGACTGTGATAGACTGTGGGGACTTCTGAAGTTGGACTAAATGCATTTTGCATTATGATATTGTTATAAGCTTATGGGGGCCAGAGAGTAGAACGTGGTAGTTTGAATGTAATTGGCCCCTATAAGCTGATAGGGAGTGACACTATTCGGAGGTGCAGCTTTGTTGAAGTAGGTGTGGCCTTGTTGAAGGAAATGACACTGTGGGGGCGGGCTTTGAGGTAGGTCTCTTTTATTTAAGCTGTTCTCAGTGTCCCAGTCCATTTCCTGTTGTCTTCTAATCAAGATGTAGCCAGCACCATGTCTGCTTGCATGCAGCCATACTACCCTCCATGATAATAGACTGAACTTCTGAATTGTAACCTGCCATCTCAGTTAAATGTTTTCCTCTATAAGAGTTGTTGTGGTCATGGTGTCTCTTCACAGCAATAGAAACCCCAACTAAGACACAGGGACAATCAATTGATAAATAACTAGTGGAAAAGAATTTGTAGAGTGAAATTTCAAGAAAATTGTGAAAAACACACTTTAAAACACTATTCAAAATTCAGAGGAAAGATTCCCTATTGTGAGCTAGGGCCTGTGTCTATTTATGAGTCTTCAATGTGTAAGGGTTTTAGAGGTAGAAAACAGCCTGTCAAACTCTGGGTCAGAAATGAGTATTAATAATATTCTCTCCATGAAATAATACAACTAAAATTGTATTAAATTTACTATTGGATCTCATGACTCTTATAACTCCTGTATTTTCTATTCTCCAGAATTTCAATTTTATATCTCATTAAGATTATTACAAGAGGTACAAGAAAATAAAGACAATTTCAGATATGTTTTAGGATATATCCTTTTGAGTCCTGTGAATAAATTCATTGGGCAAAATCTTCCTCCAGAATTAACTATAACAAAATAATCTTAGTGATGGTGTCTATCACCTGTTAGTTCTTTTATGAATCAAAGGCTAAACTAAACATTTATATGCATTATTGCATAAAACAGGATTTTCTCATGTGATCATAAAGCACAGATCATCCTCATTTGGCACACAGGACACTGAACATCCTATGTGAGTTCACAGAGCCTAGAACTAATGTATAAGTATTTCTACCAACTTGTAGAAACAACAAGTTTGATATTACTACCAAACTGATCAGACTTTCTTCCTTGGTACTTATAAGATTCTTGCTTTGCAAAAAAAATGTCTCTTTATTTTTCAGAAGCCTTAGATGTCTCTGTAAATGCAACAAGAGAAAGGACTAATGAGGCTGACCTTTAAAATGTTTGACCCTAAATATACCTAGAAAATTAGTCCTACTCTGATGACAGCTGACACCTCCCTAGTGCTTGCAAGTCTCATTCTACTCCAAGAATACTAACATTCATATTTTGCATTCCTAACAAGAGCTGGACAGGGCAAGGAAAACAAAAAGTTCCTTATCACAAAACTTAAAGAAACATAATAGAAAGTGTCAAGCTCCAAAGACTTAACTCCCAAATTTGAGAAAGAGAACCTGACTTCCTTAAATAACACCCCAGGTTACCTCCTTTCTCTAGCTCTAGTTCCACTTTAATTTGGACAATTTTAATTTAAATTCTTGCTTCGGGTCCTTTGGTTTAGAAGCCTAAGTGGAACAAATCTCTTAGCACTGATCATGCTAACAAATGTTCTATTTTGCCTTTCAGAAACATTATTGATTATACAGAAAAAAAATCTCTTCACCTTCACCAAACCTTTTTATTTTTCAGAATATTTTCAAGGGGAAAAAATGATAGCTGTGTTAGTATTGAAATTATGGCCAGTAGATCACATTTACATTCATTAGAGAGTGAGCATTCATTATCTTAGAAAATATGTGTCCCGTGAACAGAGACAAGTTTCTAAACATTATTCTCCAAAGTTCAATGACAAAATAATAGTCTATGACATATGAGAGATTGTGCGGCTTGTGCAATATAAATATAACTAAATTAGAGTGCATCAAAAGGTTGTGGTGTTTTTGTTTATTTTGCTGTTGTTGTTGTTGGTACGCCTTTAAGTTGTTCTTAAATTATTTACTTAATAATTTAGATGTTTTTCATGTTCAGTAATTTTAAGATTTAAAATTTTTTTTTATGTGTGTGTAACTGCATGCCCACACATCACTTGTGTGTAGTGCCTTATGGAGGTCAGAAGAGTGCATTGGATTCTGGGACTGAACCCACAGATGGTGGCTCTGGAAACTGAGCACAGACCTTATGTGGGAGAAATGAATGGGGATGTTGAGACTGTCAACTCAAGTTCATGATTGTGCTTTCTCTCCATGAGTGAGCTTCCCATACTTGAACTTCTAATTTTCCATTCCCACTGAAGACACTTTTGTATCATGAGATACTCTGTTGGAAGTGGTCTACCTTCTAGCTATGAACTGGCAAATTTAATCACTGTTTAAACAGGAAAAGAAAGTTTTATAACAACAGGTATATGGTCATTGAGGATATATATATATATATATATATATATATATATATATATATATATATATAACTAGATTTGAATCATAGGCTTTCTAGAGCCAGTTTAGCTTCCTGCCTTTTATTTAAGGGACTATGCTGAAGGACACATATGTAGTGTGTGTGTGTGTGTGTGTGTGTGTGTGTGTGTGTGTGTAGATATGCATCTATCACACAAATGTAAAGTTATGGGAGAACTTGGAGGAGTCAGTTCTCTTCTTCCACCTTTTGGGTTATGGGGAGCTAATCCAGGCTGTCAGGCTTAGCAGCAAGAACCTTTACCTGCTCAGTCATTCTGCCAGCAATCATACAACATACCTCAAGCCTCCATTGTAATGATGACTACACAATCATCCAGAGTCTCTGCCCTTTCATCGCCCAGTTTCTGACCCTGCCATTATCCAATAATGCAAAGTTTTTATTTGCAGTTGGTTCACTTTTCTCCAAATTATTTTATTTATCTCTCTTTTCTTATTCTCTGTAAAAAACAACCTGCCAGTTTTGAGTCACACCTACACTTTCTTCTCTTGACTTTCTTTTTGTTTCAGCAAGTACTTGGACTGCTGATAAAGAGAGTTTGCCAAAAGGCCAGTGACATGAACATTTTTTTTTTAGCAAAACAGCAATAACAATTTGCCAAAGGCACACAAAACTCAATGATTTACGTGATGTGTCACTTGGGAGGGGCAGCTTCCTCAGCCTTATTGCAAACCCTTCTGTCTAACCTGGATGTTCCATACAGAGCCAATGCAGCAGTGAACATAAAGCTAAGGAAATGAGCATTATCCATAGACAGATGTCTTCTGGGTCACATAGAACACTGGACAAAGTAAATTATTCTGTTATAGAATGCAACTTAGACATTCATATGGACTGAGCAAAATCTAATCAGTGTGTACTTAGCTTAATATCCTTCCAAGGTCCAAAAGCCTCCACCCCAAATATCTGGTTATTTTCTGATATTAGATAATAAAAGAAAACCAATTAGGAGAAGCTGCTGGGAGTTCCTTCATATTTTCTTTTTCAAATGTGCAGTTTGTAACATGAGTTGCAACTGAGTCCTGAATGCCACATAGTTATAGTTACATTTAGTATATGAATCAATGCAGCATTGGTATCTGAGTTGTGTTTTCCCTTCTTCAAACTAAGGAGCAATACCTACAACTCCTTTAATTTGAATCACTCTTGAAACTTTTGATTTAGATTGTGCATAATTGTGCTATCTTCCTAGACATCTTCCTTTTTAGATTTAGTTGCAGATTCTACACTTGACTAAAAAATCTTCCTTGAAAATCAATGTAAATATAAACCTCTTGTCTGGCAGAAAATGCCAAACAATTTGTTCTTATGTAGGACCTGCCTCACATCCCCATCACCACATAATAAATAATTCCATATTATTATTTACCATTTCAAATTTTAAATTAATTTAAATAACATTTTAAATACAAAAGCAGGGATTAAAAAGAACCCAGAGAGCAGTCCAGTATGTGTGATAATTAACTCAATATAATTTTTATTATATAAAATAAATAAATGTAACCAAATATTCAGTCAACATACTCATTAACCAAATGATTTCTGTATCTCCTTTTGGAAGAGGCATAAATATGTACCTGGGCCTGTTGGCAGTAAAAATGTCAGTGCTGAATATAGGTTTGAGCAGATTAAAGTGAAACCACATGGAAAACAATCTGTTAGAAAATATTAAGTCAAGTATAAATTATGTAAGGTTATATGGAGTGTGGAGACTATGACTAATTCACTATCTAAGCAAATTAATGAGAGCATTTTTAGCAGACACTTGATAAGATCCTTTTAGACATAGTATTTTAAGGCTAAATATATATCATATATATATATAATATATAAGCATATAAAAACAGAGACTTGAAAACAGTCTAATAGTAGTACCTTTATTTAAGAAAAAATAGTTTAAAAAAAAACACAGCTAAAAAATATTTTATAACAGTTTCAAAATTCCAGTCTACCCGAAATTAAAGAAAGGTGCTGATCAGTTTATATAATGCCAAACTGAGTAAGATTTTTTTTTGTAACAGTGTCTAACTAAATACGGGGTGATGTGAATTTTACAGAACAATCACACTGGTTTTGTTTAATAGGATTTAATAAATCCTATCTATATTTTGTAATTTGAATCACTATGAACCAATTTCCAAACACATATATTAAGAATATTCTAAAATTTTCAGAAACTCCTGTGTAAAATCATGAAATATTTAACAGGGGAAGAATGTAGTTGCAAGCTTTAATAATTATAATTATTGCATTTTTTTACTTTATTATACTTTTATTTTTTTTTGACAGAGTCTAGTCATGAAGTTCAGACTGTCCTAGAAGTTGTAAATCATCTTCAGATTCTCAAGAATTTGAGTATCAGGAAATGTACTAACATGCCCTGATGGTCACACACACACACACACACACACACACACACACACACACACACACACCAACAAATCTAATTACAGTATAATCTTGGGTCATCAGTTAACCAGCAAATCCTCTTACTAAGGAGAACCTCAGTATTTCTCTTAATAAAATGTTCATAAGGCCAAGGTTGACCATGAAGTCTAATTTGATATTCTAATTTTTATTCCACTTACATTTTGCCCTGATTCTCTTGAACTATGCTCACAGAGATTTGTCTAAGCCCAGATACAAGAGATAAAATTAAATAGATTTATATGTTTGGAATATGTATTCACTCACTGTAGTTTCAGCCATATTTGTAAAAGTGCCCCAAATAGTTCCTGATAAACATTGACCTGGATCAAATTTTTTTCTGTATTGTAGATTTTTCTCCCAAATCTTAACTTGCTAAGAAAAAAATTACTGTTATGTGAGTAGAGACTAATGTTTCTCAAATTTTATAAGTGGTTAAAAAGAATATATGTTTCCCTTGTTAATTTCACAGAATTGGAACGTATTTTACATATTTTCAGAAATTGCTTTGAGGATTCTATAGCACCACGTGTTATGAAAGGGATTAAGCTCTTACTCAGTAGTTCTAGAACAGCAAGGAGATAGTTTTAGGACATATAAATTTTGATTTATTATTAACATATGTCTCCCAATGTATAATCTTACCATGATCCTTGGACTGATATAACAGGGAATATTTAACACTAATATACAGCCAGATAGCCACTGTGTAGTAAAAAGTTAGAAAGGACAACAGCCATGGAAGATGCCATGAGCTCCTTCAGTAGTGTCCTTTGTTAAGCAGGGTAGGAAACCACCCATCCTTCATCCATTACACTCAATTGGGTAACAAGTCAGTGGAAACTCATCTTAGATGAATATCCTTTGTTTTCAGGCCATATCACTCACTGCCCCTTGTCTACAATGTAAATAATCAATAAGCCTATATTCTTCATATTAAAAAAAGGAAGGAGCTCATTGACAAGGGGAAGGTTATCTGTCTATGTTCACCTACCCACTATTGCTCTGCCCCAATACCATGAGCTCCTACTCTGTGCTAGGTAATTTACAGGCTGGGAGCATGCATGTGTTGATGGAAAAATATGGTCCCTTCCACCAAGAACACTTTATCACAAGGTCCCACCCCTAAATTAAGAGCTACAGGCAATCAGTGGCTGCTGAGAAAGGGAGAATCATTTTCTCTGGGGATGAGCCCTCTGACAGATTATCCAGTCAAATAGTCAGCACTGAACACATAGAAATAGGAGAAACACTACAGGAACTCAACAGGATTTGTGTGTCTGTGTGTAATGTGTGCAAATGATATAAATATAATAGTCAAATACATTCTCAAAAAACTCATTTAATTGAAAATATTGAAGACAGAACACCTCATCATCTTTGGTGTGAAGCAGGTGGTGGACACAAACCAGTAAGTCAACTAGTGTTTCTGTGAAGAGTCACTTTGCTCCCATTCCAGGTCCTCACCCTGACAGCTCTACTTGAGGAACCTCCAGCATCAACTCCTGTGTTCCTTTCTTGTGTCATTTAGTTTCCTCCTTAGAGAATCATCCTTTATAGCTTACAATGAACAGTTCACCTTTTATCAATGCTTTTTTGTTTCCTTACTCTTACTTCCCAGCAGACACAGCTTAAACTCTTTGCTCTCTGGCTCAGCAGAACTCTGAACTTTCTCTAAACCATCAAATGCCAGTTTTTTTTCACATTGATTATGCCTTTGCTTCACCAAAGCATTTCTTCAATATGACTGACAATCTACATTCTCGTAACACCAAGGCTCAGTGTTTAGTCTTCTTACTAGACTTGCTAAGACGGAGCATATTAATTTCTCCTTCATATTATTTTTCATTTGCCTTAAGGATACTGAAGGGTAGTTTCATCTCACCTTATGGGACATTCATGCCCAGTATAACTGGATATTCATCTTCATCGTTCATGTATTTTAAATTACAGGATGTGAAGTTTATAGCTTGCCCATCTATCTTTCTCTCTGAACTCATTCCTTTAGGCAACTCATGGCTTAGTATCCACCATTATACAAATGATTCCTTAATCTTTAGTCTTCATGCTATCTCTCTTCAACTATAGGTCATTAATTTTTTTCTTCCTTGGATCTCAATTTGCAATTTTAAATAAACCTATCTAAAAACTAAATGTCTAATGTTCTCCCTCAAAACCATCTTCCACCTGTCCCATCTCAGCTCAAGATAACTCCATTATTCTACCTGTTCAGACTGGCATTTCTACCATCATCCTTAGGTCTGTTTCTTATTTATATATCATATGCAAGATATCTTCAAAACATTTCAAAACTCTGTCTACTTTTTTTCATTGCTTTGCTAAACCCTGGCATGATCTGTTATCAACCAGTTTAGATACTTAGAATAGCTTTGAACTTGTAGCCCCACTCTTCTCTTATATCCTTCCCCAAGTTTACTCTTATTTAAAACTCTTTTATATTTCATATAGAATAATGTCAGAATTCTCCTTGTAATCTGAACAGTCTTTAGCAATCTGATTCTCTTATACTGTTCTCATGTCATTTCCTATTATCATCTTACAACTCATTCTTTCCAGACATACCCTCTTTACATACCCATGCTTGCATACCATCACAATCACTGTCCTTCATGCCTGCAGTTTTGTTTTAGAAAGGGATAATGTTTTCAGTCAAATACAAATTGTTTTCTCCCTTGTCACCATGTATTTTTATTAGCTTTGTCTGTTTGAGCAGCTACATCAAAACACCAGACAGCCAGAGAGTTCAAAGTTCAGGGCATCCGCAAATTCCAAGTCTCATACTGGCTTATGTTCTGGTGCATAGATGCTGTCTTCTCAATTCAACATAAGGGGCCAGTGAAGCTGTAGCAGTCATACTTAATAAGGGCAGTGATTTCTATTTCTGAGGCCTGTCTTTACAACCTACTCTTTTCTCAAGAGCTTGAACATCACATTTGTGATTAGCTTTTTATCTGTAAATTCTGGGGGTATATATATATATATATATATATATATATATATATATATATATATATATTCAGATCATGTTAGAACTAACAGGCTGTACTGAGTAAAATGCGAGTTAGATCAATGGATTAGCATTTTAAGATATTGCCTCAGATACTCCTGTTTATTCACTCATTTTTAATTTTATCTATTTTACTTATTCATGTATTTTTAAATTATATTTTATTATATTGTATGTATATGGGTGCTTTGTAGCACCAATGTAGGTGCTGGGAATTAAATCAGGGTCCTCTGCAGAAGCAGTCAGTGCTCTTAACTATTGGCCCATCTCTCTAGCACTTCATTTATCATTGTGTGTGTGTGTGTGTGTGTGTGTGTGTGTGTGTGTGTGTGTGTGTGT
>CABHPR010133961.1:12625-46559 GCA_902168415.1 Peromyscus melanophrys
TGTGTGTGTGTGTGTGTGTGTGTGTGTGTGTGTGTGTGTGTGTGTGTTTGATATATATACATGTTTAGGTGGGTATGTATATCTGTGGAAGCCACAGGCTGACATTAAACATTTTCTCTTGTCACCCTCTATCTTACTTTTTGAGACAGGGTCACTTACTAAACCTGTAGCTCACAAATTGTCTAGGCTGATTAGCAAATGAATGATAGGCATCCATCCTTCTCTGTTCCTCTCACCTTTAAGGCAACATTAGCACTACAGACAAGGGCCACAACACCTGGCTTTTGCCTGGGTACTGGGGAACTCAGACCCTCATGCTGTGACTGTAGGCACTGGACTAAAGGAGCCATCTCCTCACTGCTGCACAGGTTCTTCTTGCTGTGTTCAATACTCATAGAATGTTAGAATTATTCATTGCTAATTACTAGAAATGGGAATCAAAATGATTCTGAAAGCTGTTTTCTTTCTATCATGGTACCTCAGGGTTCTTTTTTAGTTATTTAACACACAATCAAGTATAACAACGTGAGGTGATTCTAGCTGACACACCATCTGTTAACCTAATGTTTTGGGGCTATAAAGACTTCACTAATATATGACAAACTTTTTTCACTGCACCTATTTTTATTCTTTTGCCACTACTTTATCTAATAAAATAGAAGTTATTTTAACTGATTTTCCTTTTTAAATAATCCCAGACCAATGTTAGGAGGCCATGGAAAGAAACCTCACTTCTAGGTTCTTAATAATAGGAAAAATAATGTGGTACTGATCACAATAAGTACTGCATTGGTGCAGGAAGATGAGGCAGGAATGTTGAAATGAGACAGCTGTGAAGACTACAGACAGTTTCATCATCTTTTAATCACTACCATTGGTTTGTAATTTAGTAACTAAATCTTTTAACTCTGTGAACTCTGGCAAATAACAGATCAATGCTGTCTCCTAATTTCCCTGACAATAAAGTAGGGATAACACTACCCAATTCATAGATTTGTTGTTATCATAGCATGAAATGGAATTAAATTGTACAATGCATCTATTCACTGTTGGCATCTCACTGACACTGAAAAGTAGAAATTCTTATCATTATTGCCTATATTATTAATTTTCTCAAGTACAGATTGGGTGATAATGTTGTGAGGCAACACTCATCAATGATGTCTCTCTTAGTTATTATGACTGCTTAGTAAGTAATTAAACTCTTTGGCATGCCATCATCTTCATTTATTTCTTATTCTCGAGGAGGCTATTTACACAAGGCATTTCCACGTACTTGGTTTGGGCAGGTGTGCCTGTGGTTTACAAGTCACTCGACCACAATGGCTACCATCTAAAAGTCTCTTTACTTCCTCCTAGCCCATGAAAGAACAAACATGTACTTTGTTGGCAACCTAGGAAAGAAAAGAGATTGCACCCAAGAATCTTTCATACATGATTTTCGAGACAACCACCAAGATCCCACCAATCCATAAGATCAAGCAAAATACAAAGAAGTAAGCTCTGATGTTTGTGTGAGTGGCTGAGAATTTACAAGTACATACAGAGTAGGTAGGGAAATAAGTTGTGGACTAATCACTGACCATTCAATGGTTGCCTACAATCCCTTCTCCTTTATATATACACTTGAGAAGCAAAACAAATACCTGATACTTGAAGAAAAATTAAATGAACAGTAATATTAACATTCTGAATTAGAATTCTTAACATTTGAAGATGTAAAAGGTAGATTTTAATGTAACAAGAATAACCTACCGGAATCTTTCTAGTGTAGAATGAGTTCGCTAGGATTTGGAAGAAACTATAACATCCATGTCTGCCACAGCATTCTCCTGGAAACCTGGCTGGGCCAATGAAGGAATGAAGAAAGGACAGACAATCCAGGGAAATTTGGGTCATGCGCACCAATTATGCAACAACCTGAAACCTCAGAACATTTATTATTTGCAGCACAGGAAGAGGCAGTAACTGGTCTCTCAATAGGAGGCCTCCATCCTGGAAGAAGTTCCAGTTGCTAGTTTTTGCACACACTAGTCAATTGATACTAAATACTTATGCAGGAACAGAGGCTTTGCCAAACATTGAGCCTCACCCAGAGTAAGTCTTTTCCAAGTCCTATAAGGCTGAGGCATTGGACTTGGTCAGTCATATACATTCACTTAGGACCTTATCCACCCCTTTACACATTCACTAAGGGCTTCCTAAGCTCCCTACAATAAGCCATTATTTTTTTCTTTCTTTTTGACTGGATCTTGATATGTATCCATAATTGGCCTTAAATTTCAGTCCTTTTACTTCTGCCTTCTACGTTCTACAATTACAGGCTATTATGACCACACCTAGCTCATGTTACTATTTTAAATGCTTAAAATGTGTATTATATGTGTATGGGTTTTTGACTACATGAATGGCTGTACACCACATACATACTTAGTGTCCACAGAGGCCAGAAGAGCCCGCTCTTATATCAACCTGAAAATGGAGTTGCAAAAGGCTGTGAGCCAGAAAGTAGTGTTGGGAATTAAAATTGGGTCCTCTGTCAGAGCAGCTGGCATTCTTAACTCCTGGGTCACATTATTAGTATTATTATTTGATGTACATCGAGGAGGCCATATTAAAAGTTAAATTATATGCCAGCCCAGGTTGAAATGATTAATAAAAACAGAGCTTACACAAAAAAGTGGAACCAAAACAGGCACAAATGGGTTCAGAGAGATGGCTCATCAGTTAAGAGCACAGGCAGAAGCTGTTCTTGCAGAGATCCTGGTGAAAGGAGAAATATCAGCTCAGGACTCCCAAGAACAAGTTTTCAGCACAAAGGAGATTTGTGCCAGAGAGACAGAAGACAATGGATAAGACAAAGACAGGAGATAGAGGATGAGGGAGAAGAGGAAGGAAACAAGGGAGAAGGGGAAGGGGTGTTTGTCCTGGTAGACAAAGGACTATCTCTGGATAGAAAAGAGACATACTTGGCCCATAGGCAAATGATGGTTTATAAAGGTAAAATAGGAAAACTTGTGTTAGGATAAGGTGTTTAATTTTAATTGGGCATGTTAATTAGGTGATTCAAATGGGTCTTTTGATTGCTGGATTTCAATACTTTGACAGCTAGATATTGGTAGTTAACCCTCGGAAGAGGAAGTGACCAAATGAGGGAATAGACCTTGGGAAGTAGCTTTAGGGATGTAATCTAATGGTTTTTTGCAAGGCAGAGGGAATCTGAAAGGAGGGCAAGGCCTGCCAAGGCCACATGCTTTCATGGGCATGTTGGTTCCCACTTGGTCTGGTACCTAGCATCCACAAGGCAGATCATAAATTTCTGTGACTCCAGTTCCAGAGTATTTGATGCCTCTTCTAGTCTCTGCAGGCAATTTATTCACATGTGAACATATATATGAAGGTAAAACACTTATACACATAAAATAAAAATGTATACTTTTTCTCAAGTTATGCACAGGTAAGAATAACCCAAAGTAGATAATAAAAAATAGCATGGGAAGGTGTCACTGAGAAGATGAATGCACACATTGAAAAATCGTTTTTTTAAATCTATGGATTTCATAGAAAACCAATAAAAGACAAAGAAGGCTCTGACTGAAATTAATTTAATTTGGTGGCAAAATGGATCAGAGAAAAAAATTTTGCTATAGTTCTAAGTAGTTGCAGAGTTGAGGACTTCAGGCTTAGTGAGTATAAAGGAAATCTGGCCTCTGAGAAATAAGCTCCCCCGAATGTAACCTTAGGTAGAAGAAGGATTAGGAATGGGCCTTGAACACAAAGATAAAAGATTTGCATAAGTCATCTACATCAGTGCAGCTATTATCTGCAAGTGATTATTTCTTGCCAGCCAGTAATAATTTTATTTGCTTGGATTATCACACACAAGCTGGTGTTTTTTATGAATATTTTTCATTTCATCAATGAGGAACTGGAAAGGAAATAATTCTTTTTTCCATTGAAAGCACTTAGAAAAACATAACTTTGAGTTCATGGGGTCAAACTTAGTGAAATAGACAGAAAATTGTGTCCTTGATTTAATGTTCTCTCACTGTGAGAAATTAGCCAAACCTTAACTGATTATATTTCATGGGCAGATTATCCGCCGTTCCTACAGACCTGCCCACTTTCTGTTGTTCTGATGTGTAGACACACACAGGTGAAATTTTAGCCAGGTGGTTTATACACAAGCACAGAGCACCTTTCTTACTTTTGTTTTTTGTTTGTTTGGTTGGTTTGGTTTGGTTTGGTTTTTTACATTTTCTTAACTTACATAGTGAATATACTTTCCAAAATTTAAGTCCATATCATAGTAAAAACAACACTACCTTAAGGAATAGCTCTTAACTTCCCCAAAATAACAGCATGGTATGATTACAAAGAATTCTTAGACAAACAGACTGAAATAGTTGGACTAAATGTGTACTCCACTTTTACATTTATTTACTTATTTATATATGTATTTATCTACATGTATAACATGCTGTGCAGAAGAGTTCTATTCTTCTACTGTGCAGGTCTCTCTCAGAGACTAAACTCAAGTTGTTAGCCTTGGTATCAAATCTATTTACCTGCTCAGCCATATCACTGGTCCCTGTAGTATTGGTTTGGGTAGAGGTGGAAACAGGGTATCAGTACATAGATCAGGATGGCTTTGAACTCACCAGCCTCTTAGTAGATAGAGTCAAGTGCTGAGATACAGCATGCTTTACAAAGCCTAGCTCTAGCTAAAATTCGTTTCTTCCTGAGTATGTTACTGAGATGTAAATACTTCAGTTTCTTTCACATATACAATGTTGTTCTTTATCTGTTTCCTCTAACATTGAAACATTCCACCCTTCCAGGAAGCTCAATAATTAGGGAAGTAAACAACACAAAATAGCTTTAGGAAGTCCCTGAAACTGACCGGATTCACTAGGCCCCTCTTGAAAGGGTAATCAATAAAAGCTGAGAGTACATCTCAGAGAAGCCAAGCAGCACATAAGAAGAATTTGAGGCCAGACCAGCCACCTGAAAGAAGCAGAAACGAGCAGAGCAGTCTGTAAGAGGTATAGACCAATTGAGTCACTTGGACAGTTTTCACGCATCTGTGTTTGGTGATGCAGCAGACTTTGAGTCAATTCTGCTCCTATAAGTAAGCTCAATAAAACTCATTGGTTCACCAAGTTGAACTTTGGTAGTAGCCATACTTGGGTTTGTTGTGTGATAAAGTCCTAGTTAGGGTTACTATTGCTATGTTAAAACCTCATTACCAAAAGCAAGTTGGGGAGGAAAAGGCTTATTTGGTTTAGAGTTCCCTATTGTAGTCCATTGCTGAAGGAAGTCAGGGCTCATGCAGGACTGGAACCTGGAGGCAGGTGCTAATGCAGAAGCCACAGAGGAGTGCTGCTTACTGGCTTGTTCTTTTTAGCTTGCCTAACTGCTTTCTTATAAAACCCAGCTCCACTAGCCCAGGGATGGCACTGTCCACAATGATCTGGAACCTCCCACATCATCGCTAATTAAGAAAATATCCTACAGGCTTCAGAGACATTTTATTACTTAAGGTTCTCTCCTCTCAAATGACTCTAGCATATGTCAAGTTGACATAAAACTGCCAAGCATAGATTCCTATCTGGGGTGAGTAGATATCTTCGTTGCACCTCCCCAGGAAAAGTTTTGTCACACAACAAATGTATAGATTCATAAATGTGTTTCTATAAATAAAATCTTGTCCTATAAATGGCTCATATAATTATATTAAAGTTATTTTGGTTTCATTTAAAATGACCTATCATCAACCATAGCTCTTATCACTTTGTTGAAAGTATTTCACCCCTTGCCATTTAGCTATTTGTTGACGATGTCTGAATCCTAAGCTATCATGTGAGAAATGTAGATTGATTAGAATCATGAATTCAACTGGAGCCCTGACTTTCTTATATGTGAGTATTTCTTGACCATTTGGAGCCTTCCTTTCCCCACTGCCCCATTTGCTTTGACTTTTGTAGATGTTTACCTTTATGTGGCCACATTTAGTAATGTCTTTAATTTTCAGTTGAATATAGACTATTTACCAGCCATATTCTTTGCTTCATTTTATTATTCACTTTGAATCATTAGAGGTTATTTCTTCCTGAAAGAAACTGAAGAATTTCTTTAAAAGACATTACCCCTCTCATGGGTATTTTAGAAGAGAAAGGAAACTATGCATAGGGCTCAGAAGTGAGAAAAACTACCAAGGGTCATACATTAGGTCATAGTTTCTCAGAAAATTGCCAGGCAAGAGGTTAGGACAGAAGACAAAATTTTCTGAACTTTCTAAGATTTTGCAATTTTTGTTAAAGATCTTATTTTATATACAGTTTGGTGTACATCCAACACCTATTTGTACTTCCACCATTTTTCTCCCCAAGGGTCTAAAATGTTCCCCATGACCATGTTCAGGTCAGGCTAACTTCATCCCCAGACGTGGACATAGGTCTTCGGGAAGAATCATGAAGTTCATCACAGTAGTCTTTTGTTGGTGATTGATTTTACTTGAGCAGGTGGCAAATTTCCAATCAGTGAATATTGATGAAAATTTACTTGAAGGGGGTGGCCAGGAATATTTCATCATATCTATCAAATAATATGTAAGATATAAGCTGTATTTCTGTAGGCTGTCATGAGTAGATGTGCTGTCTTTCACTGTTGTAGCCACAAGAGGTTCCAGTCTTCAGTTAAAAGCCATATAAAAGCCAGGCAGGAGCCAGCAGAAAAGTCCAACCCTTAATCCCAGTATTGAGGAGACTGTGTCAGGAAGATGGACAATTAGAAACTTACCTGGGCTCCATAGTGAGACTGAAGTCAGTCTGGGCTAAGCACAAGAGCCTGTCTCAAATACCAATCAACCAGCCAAAGATATAACCAACTGAACAACTATAACAGCTACTTACATGACACAAAAAAATGGCAGATTTAAAAACAACAATGCAGTATCAAATTGATATCACTATCATGCCTAAAAGCATCTTTCCTTATATGAAAGAATATATTTTTCTTAAGCCTTTAAAATGGATTCTAAATAAAATATATTTAACATCGTATAGATATGTTCTGCAGAACATCCTTAGGAAATTGCAAATATATAATCTCCTGAGGTATTAAATCTTGTTTCAGGTACCACGTTACAAGTAATTGTTTCTCTGTGCATTTTCAAACAAATGAATCCTCTTGCCTATAACATAGTTAACCATCTGCCTTTTATATGATTGTGAAGTTGTAGCTTAGCAGTAATATAAGCTATGAAGCTCCCCTGAATTTTACTGTTTGCTTCTCTTCCTGGTGCAAATGTGGAAAAAAAACATCAAATATGTCACTGTTCCCTTAGTAAGAATGACAGAGACTAGCACTAAAATCAGCATGGGAGAGAGAATATTTTGTGAATTTTAATGGATGTCTAGATATGCTGTCCCTTGGGAGAAATGAGACGAATTTTTTCTGTGTGCATAAAAACATAGAATCCATGAATATTATTGAGCACTCTAGTTCCATAATTGTAAATAAACTTTCTAAATCCATTATATCTGTTTAGTGCCATTGTTGTCTGGTCAACTTGGTATTACCTATAAATGGACAGAACTGCTTGAGAAATGATTATGGTTTGTGTAAAAAGTGTTATATTTATACAAACAATCATTTAAAAACAAAGAACAAAAGCTATGAATTGTTTGTGTCAAGATGCCAATTAACAGACATGAGTCAACTACAGTATGAGAGTATCTGTTCAGCTCTCTGTTCCTAAACAGTCTCACAAGGTGTGCTCTTTTCTCGGCTTCCAAAGGGAAGACAACCTCTCTCTGAAGAGGTATATGAAGGAGAGCTTCTGAGCTGAAAACCCAATGCGGTCACATGGCTATGAGAACGGGAAACGCAGCAAAGGAGATGAGGACAGACAAAGAAAAGCAGAGGAAAGCAGAATGGGAAGCACATCTTCACTGTAGTTCTTTCTCCTATGTCTTTTACATTTCAAACTTTCCTCTATCGTGAAGAGATATGGTAGATGATAGATTATGGATATCCACACAGATAGATAGATGGTAGACATTCAGCTAAATGAGTTTACAATAAATCCATCATAATAGCCTGTACAATTCCATTTCCTGCTGCTCACTAGATACCTATAGCTGTGGTTTTAGCAATATAGGAGGTTTATTATCTCACTATTCTAGAGGATGAAACTCCAAGATTGGGTAGTTTCTCTGTTTAGCCTTTGATGAGGGACCTCTTGTCTTCTTTTCAACAATCTTGAAGACATCATGAGAGGAACACAGCCAGAAAGGAAGATCTCACCATGAGACAGAAAGTCAGAGACTAGAGAACTGGTTCCCTCTTTTACGACACCTTGCTCTAGTGAGAACTGACATTGGAAGTGCAGCTGCCTGAAAAGACTTAATTTCTTCCCACTAATCTGCCTCCCTCTTACAGTTCCCATTGCATCAGTACCACTATACCAAGGACCAGACTTCAATCACATAACCTTCAGAAAAATCACTCAAATCTCACCACTGCCCTGAGTAGTTTCCATTAGGAGATTATCTTAAAGTTTTTCAATTTATTTTTTTCCTAATAATTATACCTTTGTCCCTCTTAGTCTACATGTATCAGTATACTTCTTCACTACATTTTACCCCAGGAGAGAACTTTCTGATCTCAATGTGTCACTCCCAGTATTTTGTAGTTCTTTATCATACCTCCCAAAGTTTCCATTCTATAACTCAATTCTAGTTCAGTCTTCACTATAGAAATATAAAACATTATATGACTATGTGAATATATATATATATATATATATATATATATATATATATATATTTCTCAGCTGTCCTTCAACAAATTTACAGTGACATTCCACTTTATAAGATGCTTTAATTTTCCCATCGCTGCCCCAGTTGCTGGCCAGCAGGGAAGACTCCTGTGGGCAGGCTTCTCCACCAAAACACACCATCAGACCCTGCAATCTATAAGACCCATGTGTTGTTGCAGAGGTCCCACCAAGCCCCGCAGTTCCACAACCCATGTATAAAATAAACACACAGACGCTTACATTATTTAAACTGCTTGGCCATTAGCTCAGGCCTATCATTGTCTAGCTCTTACTCTTATATTTAGCCCATTTCTATTAATCGCTACTTTGCCACGTGGCTTGTGGCTTACCAGTACTTTACATCTTCCTTGTCCTGGCTGTGGCTCCAGGCAGTCTCCCTATCCTTCCTTCCTCCTCAATTCTCCTCTCTGTTAGTCCCACCTATACTTCCTGTCTGGCTATTGGCCAATCAGTGTTTATTGACATATAGCGATATCCACAGCACCCATGCCCTACTGCAAACATACCTATCCCCCTGTGACCCCAGTTGGACCAAGAGGTGAATGACTCTTCTTTCACCCAGAAAGTCCTACCACTAGGACCTAAGCCCTGGGATACAACCGTCCCTGAAAACCCCCACCAATCTCTGCCCCAGTTGCAGGCCAGTGGGGAAGACTCCTGCAATCAGGCTCCCTTACCAACCCCCCATTTGAACCTGCAATCTATAAGACCCACACCATACTCCAAATCTACCCAGGCCCCTGCTACTCCAATGGCTTCTTGAGACACATAATCTGCCAGCTCTCATTGGACCAAGAGTGGCTTCCTAAGACACAGAATCCACCAGTTCTCATTGGACCAAAAACTCTCATTGAATGAAAAGAGACTTCCTGAGATACAGAATCCACCAGCTCTGATTGCACAAAGAGTCCTGAGAAGACCAAGAGCAACTTCCTGAAACACAGAATCAGGCAGCTTGGATTGGACCAAGAACAGCTCCATGAGGCACAGAATCTACCAGCTCAAATTAGACCAAGAGTTAAGATTGGACCGAGAGTGGCTCCCTGAGACACAGACACAGCAAGCACAATTTGGACCAAGAGAAGCTCACTCAGACACAGGTTCCTCTTTCACTTATTGGAGGAAGAGATGGGAAGATGTCATTGCAAAAATACATACAACAACATAAAGAACAATATGGCATCACCAGAACCTAGCAGTTCCACAAAAGCAAGACCTGAACATTACAATGTCGAAGAAGCAGAAGAAAGTGACCTTAAAAATAACTCTATGAAGATGATACAGGCTTTTAAAGAGGTAATGAAAAATTCTCTTAAAGAAATTGAGAAAAAGACAAATAAAATTTGGGAGGAAATCAATAAATCCCTTAAAGAAAGCCAAGAAAACCATAAAAAAGCAATTAAATATGTGAAGTAAACAGTTCAAGATCTCACAATTGAAATAGAAACAATAAAGAAGAAACAAACCCAGGGAATGCTGGAAATAGAAAATCTAAGTAAATGAACAGGAACTACAGATGCAAGCATAACCAACAGAATGCAAGAGATGAAGGAGAAAATGTTTGGTATAGAGGATACAAAAGAGGAAATAGATTCATCAGTCAAAGAAAACATAAAAGCCAAAAAAGTCATAACACAAAATGTTCAGGAAATCTGGGACACCATTAAAAGGCCAAACCTAAGTATAATAAGGATAGAAGAAGGAGAAGAATACCAACTCAAAGGCACATAAAATATATTCAACAAAATCATGGAAGAAAACTTGCCCAACTTAAAGCAGGAAATGCCTGTGAAGATACAAGAAGCTTATAGAACACCAAATAGACTAGATCCCCCAAAGAAGTCCCCTCACCACATAATAATTAAAACACTAAACATACAGAGTAAAGAGAGAATATTAAGAGCAGCAAAAGGAAAAGGCCAAGTCACTTATATAATGGCAGACCCACCATAATAACATCGGAATTCTTAATGTAGACTCTGAAAGCCAGAAGGTCCTAGCAGATATGATGCAGACACTAAGAGACCATGGATGCCAGCCTAGACTAATATACCCAGCAACACTTTCAATCACCATAGATATAGTGAACAAGACAAACCCAGATTTAAACAATAACTATTTACAAACCCATCCCTATAGAAAGCAATAGAAGTAAAACTCCAATCTAAGGAAGTCAGATGCACCCATGAAAACATAGGCAATAGATAATTCCACAACAGTAAATCCCAAAGAAGAGAAATACACTACCACTACCACTGAAACATAACAGGAATTAACAATCACTGGTCATTAATAGCCCTTAATATCAATGGACTAAACTTAAAAGTCCATTGATATTAAGGGCTATTAATGACCAGTGATTGTCATTAAAAAGACACAAGCTAACAGAATGGATACAAAATCAGGATCCATCTTCTGCTGCATACAAGAAACACACCTCAGCTTCAAAGACAGATACTACTTCAGAGTAAAAGGCTAGGAAAAGATTTTCTAATCAAATGGACTTAAGAAGCAAGCTGGTGTAGCTATTTTAATATCTAACAAAATAAACTTCAAATTAAAATCAATCAAAAGAGATTGGGAAAGACATTACATATTCATCAAAGGAAATATCCACTAAGATGAATTCTCAATTCTGAAAATTTATATTCCAAATACAAGGGAATCCACACATGTAAAAGTAACATTACTAAAGCTTAAACCACACATCAAACCCCACACATTAATAGTGGGAGACTTCAACACCCTACTCTCACCAATGGACAGGTCTGCCAGACTGAAACTTAACAGAGAAATAAGAGACCTAACAAATGTTATAACTCAAATGGACTTAATAGATATCTACAGAACATTCCACCCTAACATAAAATAATAAACCTTCTTCTAAGCACCCCATGGAACCTTCTCTAAAATCGACAACATATTTGGTCACAAAGCAAATCTCAACAGATACAAAAAAAAATTGAAATAATCTCCTGTATTTTATAGGACCAACATGGCTTAAAGTTAGATTTCAACAAAAACAAAAATTACAGAACACCAACAATTGCATGGAAACTGAATAATGCTCAACTGAATCACCAGTGGGTCAAGGAAGAAATAAAGAAAGAAATTAAAGACTTCCTAGAAGTCAATGAAGATGAATGCATAACATACCCAAACTTATGGGACACTATGAAAGCAGTGCTAAGAGGAAAATTCATAGCACTAAATGCTCACATAAAGAAGTTGGCGAAATCTCACACTACCAACTTAACAGCACACCTAAAATCTCTATAACAAAAAGAAGCAAAGTCACCCAGGAGGAATAGATACCAGGAAATAATCCAATTGAGAGCTAAAATCAATAAAAGAGAACAATACAAAAAATCAATGAAACAAAGAGTTGGTTCTTTGAGAAAATCAACCAGATAGACAAACCCTTATCCAAACTAACCAAAAGGAAGAGAGAGAGCATCCAAATTAACAAAATCAGAAATGAATAGGGAGACATAACAACAGACAATGAGGAAATCCAGAGAATCATCAGGTCATATTTCAAAAACCTGTACTCCACAAAATTGGAAAGTCTAAAAGAAATGGACAATTTTTCTGGATAGGTACCATATACCAAAGTTAAATCAAGACCAGATAAACAATTTAATAGACCAATAACACCTAAGGAAATGGAAACAGTCATTAAAAGTTTCCCAACCAAAAAAAAAAAAAAAAAAAAAAAAAGCCAAAGAACAGATAGTTTCAGTGCAGAATTCTACCAGATTTTCAAAGAAGAGCTAATACCAACATTCTTCAAAATGTTCCACATGATAGAAATGGAAGGAACCTTATCAAACTTCTTTTATGAGGCTACATTACTCTGATACCCAAACCACACAAATATGGAAGTAAGAAAGAGAATTATAGAGCAATCTCCCTCATGAACATTGATAAAAAGATACTCAATAAAATATTGGCAAACAGACTCCAAGAACATATCAAAACATTATCCACCATGACCAAGTAGGCTTCATGCCAGAGATGTAAGGATGGTTCAACATACAAAAAAATCCATCAATGTAATACACCATACACACAAGATGAAAGAAAAAAACACATGATCGTCTCATTAAATGCTGAAAAACACTTTGACAAAACCCAACACCCCTTCATGATAAAGGTCTTGGAGAGATCAGAAATACAAGGAACATAACTCAACATAATAAAGGCAATTTACAGCAAGTCAAGAGCCAACATCAAATTAAATGGAGAGAAACTCAAAGGGATTCCACTAAAATCGGGAACAAGACAAGGCTGTCCACTTTCCTATATTTATTTAATATAGTACTTGATTCTAGCTAGAGCAATAAGACAACAAAAGGAGATCAAAGGGATATAAATTGGAAATGAAGAAGTCAAACTTTCACTACTTCCTGATGATAAGTGACCCCCAAAATTCTACCAGGGAACTCCTACAGCTGATAAACACCTTCAGTAACGTGGTAGGATACAAGATTAACTCAAAAAAATCAATAGCCCTCCTATATACAAATGATAAATGAGCTGAGAAAGAAAACAGAAAAACATTATCCTTTACAATAGTCACAAATAATATGAAAGGCCTTGGGGTAACTCTAATTAAGCAAGTGAAAGACCTGTGTAGCTGGAGTTTTCTCCAGTCCTGCCCAGCACCACGGACCATACAATTGCTTATAAAGCTCATATTAACTAAACTGCTTGGCCATTAGCTCAGGTCTACCACTGTCAAACTCTTACACTTAAACTCAGTCCATTTTTGTTTATCTATATGTCGCCACACATTCCATGGCTTTATCTGCTGCCTTTACATGCTGCTGCCTGGATGGCAGGATGGTGTCTCCTCTTTTCCACCTTCCACTTCCCAGACTTCTCTTTGTCCCGCCTATACTTCCTGCCTGGCTACTGGCCAATCAGCATTTTATTTATCAATCAATCATCCACAGCAGACCTGTATGGCAAGAAGTGTAAGTCTCTGAAGAAAGACATTGAAGAAGATAACAGAAAATGGAAAGATCTCCCATGCTAATCGATAGGTGGGATTAATTTAGTAAAAAAGGCAATCTTACCAAAAGCATTCTACAGATTCAATGCAATCCCCACCAAAATCCCAACAGAATTCTTCACAGATCTTAAAAGAACAAAACTCAACTTCATATGGAAAAACAAAAAACCAAGGAAAACTAAAACATTTCGGTATAATAAAGCCACCACTGGAGGCATAACCATCCCTGACCTCAAGCTCTACTATAGAGCTATAGTAATAAAAACAGCTTGGTATTGGCATAAAAACCAACATGTGGACCAATTGAATCAAATTGAAGACCCTAGCATTAACCCACACACCTGTGAACACCTGATTTTTGACAAAGAAACCAAATATGTACAATGGAAAAAAGAAAGCATCTTCAACAAATGGTGCTGGCATAACTGGATGTCAACATACAGAAGATTGTATTCATATCTATCACCATGTACAAAACTCAAGTCCAAGTGGATCAAAGACCTAAATATAAAACTGGTTACACTGAACATGATAGAAAAGATAATAGGAAGTAGTCTTGAACACTTTGGCACAGGAGATCACTTCCTACATATAACACCAGTAACACAGACACTGAAAGAAACAATTAACCAATGGGACCTCCTGAAACTGAGAAGCTTCTGTAAGGCAAAGGACACAACAAGTAAGACAAATGACACCCCACAGGATGGGAAAAGATCTTCACCAATCCTACATCTGACAGAGGGCAGATCTCTAAAAATATATAAAGAATTTAAGAAACTAGACATCAAATTAATGAACAATCCAATTTAAAAATGGGCTACAGAGATAAACATAGAATTCTCAACAGAAGAATCTCAAGTGGCTGAAAGACATTTAAGGAATTGCTCAACATTCTTAGTCATCAGAGAAATGCAAATCAAAATGACTCAGATACCATCTTACACCTGTCAGAATGGCTAAGATCAAAACCACTGAAGACAGCTTATGTTGGATAGGATGTGGAGCAAGAGGAACACTCCTCCACTGTTGATGGGAATGCAAACATGTACAACCACTTTGGAAATCAATATGGCAGTTTCTCAGAAAATTGGGAATCAGTCTTCCTCAAGACCCAGCTATACCACTCTTGGGCATATACCCAAGGAATGTTCAATCATAACACAAGGACACATACTCAACTATGTTCAAAGAAGCATTATTTGTAATAGCCATGACCTGGAAACAACCTAGATGTCCCTCAAACAAAGAATGGGTTGAGAAAATGTGGTACATATACACAATGGAGTACTACTCAGCAGTGAAAAACAATGATATCATGAAATTTGCAGGCAAATAGATGGAACTAGAAAATATCAACCTGAGTGAGGTAACCCAGACTCAGAAAGAAAAACATAGTTACTCATAAGTGGATACTAGATGTAAAGCAAAGGATAACCAGACGACAACCCACAGCTCCAGGGGAGCTAGCTAAGAAGGAGACCCAAAGAGGGATGCATGGATTACCCTGGGAAGGGGAAATAGATGAGATCTCTATGAGTAAACTGGGGATGAGGGGTGGGCAATGGGGGGTAGGAGGTGAGGGATGAGAACATAAGGGAATGGGATGTTCAAGCTGGAATAGGGAAGGAATGGGAGAGAAATGAAAGAGATACCATGACAGAGGGAGACATCATGGGGATAGGGAAAAACTGGGTGCTAGGGAAGTTCCTAGGAATCCCCAAGGATGACCCCAGCTTAGACTACTAGCAATAGTGGAGCGGTTACCTATACTAGCTTACCCCAGTAATCAGAACAATGAATACCTGAACTGTCATCATAGAGCCTTTCTCCAATAACTGATGGAAGCAGATGCAGAGATCCACAGCCAAACACCAGGCTGAGCTCCAGGAGTCCAATCAAAGAGACAGAAGAGAGATTCTATGAGCAAGGGCATCAAGATCATGATGGAGAAAGCTACAGAGACAACCAAACCAAATTAGTGGGAACTCATGAAATTTAGATCAACAACTGTGAAGCCTGCATGAGACAGGACTAGGCCCTCTGCATAGCAGGACAGTTGTGTAGCTTGATCTGCTTAAGGGACCCCTTGCAGTAGGGTCAGAATCCATCCCTGGTGCATGAGCAGGCTTTTTGGAGTCCACTATCTATGATGGAACACCTCATACAGCCCTGAGTCAGGGGGAGGGTCTTGGACCTACTTCTACTCAATGTACCTCCCCATGGGAGGCCTTGCCTTCTGAGAGGAGGGAATGGGGGGGTAAGTTGGTGGGGTGGCTGGAGAGTTGGGAGGAAGGAAGAGCGTGATCTTTTATTGGTATGTAAAAATTATTCTTAATAAAAAAATAAATAAGGTGCTGAAATTTGAGAAAGTTTACTTCTTGACCCTGTATTCCATCTAATTTATCCACTCATTGTACAAATATTTAAAAAGAATTATTATTTTATTTTTTAGTTTTGAAAGTTTTTAAAATAATCTTGATGGTAACCCAGTATGCCTCTCTCCTTGTGAGTCCACAGAACAAAGATTGAAGAGCAGTTATTTCAATTCTGTTTCAGTCACTTAATAAGATGACGATTTGTGACACTGCCAAACTGAACAGGCCCTGCAAGGTTAAGTTATGTCAGGGATGGGTCCTTCATTGAATCTGTAATGGCTCTACTAGGCTAAGATTACTGTAACAATGACCAGGTTGCCTCCAGTTGGAGCCTACTTGCACTTTTCTTCCAGTAACTCAACCAGCCAATGCAGGAGCTGCTCTTTGTGTTAAGTCACTTCCTGGCACAGTTCATAGTGATTTTCAACTCCAGTTCTTCATGCTTCTCTGGATGCATATCCAGCGACTCGTAATGATGACAGGATGTCACTTTATGATTAGATTACAGATTCTAAAGGATATGACTTCTAACCCAGTGACTCATTTTTTGTTGTGTCATTGCTCATGTTTTTGAACTGAGCTGTCATGTAGTGCATAGCCCTTTGGACAGGTAGACAGATGAAACAACCTATTCCAGCAGCCTACAAGGAGCTGAGTCCTCTTAGTAAACCTAGCAGAAAATCCACTCCAGCTTTCAGAAAGAGGTTTGCCACATCAATAATTATAATGGGTACACTGATATTATAAACTCTAAGAGCATCTGGAACTTGTAACATTTAAGTAAAGAATATTCTGCTGTGGAGAATATGTTCTTCACAAACATTGATTGATATGACCTCATTATATAAACAACAGGAATCTGGTGCCTCAGCCATCGGTAAAAGGCTCTCCATAGTCATGTGACCTAAAGAAGTGAGGTCAGTTAAATAAGTTGAAGAAAAACTGGGGTTCATAGTCCCCTGTTGAAAACCCACTCATTACTGGCTTGTATTATTAGGATTCCAAAGTAAATATCTAGATTTCTTAACTGTGATTTGACTATAGCTTAGTGGTCTGTCTATACAGACAGCCTGTTTCTACTCAATCTTTAATTTTGTTTTTTCAGATGCCCACTCCACTAACAATAATAACTAAACTAAGAAACAGGAAAAATTATCATAGCTCAAGGGTGCAGAGAGCTTTTCTTTCCAGACATATCTGCATATATTCAAAAGGTATAGTCTCAAAACATCCCATTCTTAATTCTATAAGGAATCAGACACCCAGACAAGGAGCAGACATCTTTGCCACAATGGAGAGTGTTACTAATTCTTACTATTTAATTCTATTTGTTCCTTTTTCTGGGAAAAATGTCATATTTATTGTAAATAAGTGAGATTTTTAGAAATTACTGTGTAAATGGCCTAATAAGTGAAGAAGCTTGGTGAATCAATGAAAAAACAAAGAGTCTGCTCAGGGTATTGAATGCACTACACTATCATACCCTGGCAGCTTTAAAGCTCTGATTTAGTGCATTCGACATAGAAAAGCTGATATAGTGAGATATGGAAATCATTGTTGCAACTCATCCCTCATTAATTTTTTGTAGATGAAAACAAAGTGTGTATCAACCCAGAAAATAAATACTCTATGCATCAATTGTCACTTGGAATAAACAGTTAAATTCCACTAACATACTTTTCAATACATTATATAGCTTACTTAGCATGGCAAGCACCCTCTTTCCTCATGCTCTCTTCTCCAGTGTAGACAAGCTGCTGAAATTTCTACATTAAACAGTGTGTAGGCATTGGTGGATTCAAAGATAGGCAGGGATTCTGTGTTTAATAATACCAAAGTACCTTCTCATTGTCTCTGTCTCCTTCTGAACAAATTTTGTCTGCCATTCATAAAGCTGTATGCAATAACTACACACTAATGGATATATATGCTACACAAGGCAACATTTGACTATTTTCTGAGGAATATAGTTTTGTTTTATGTAAAGTTTCTGAGGCAGACATGACCCTGCTTTACTGATGAAGACTGCGACAAAGCAGATGCCACTTGACGAAGGGTCTAAGACTTGAATCCAAGTCCCTCTGAACCTTTGAGTCAGTATTTCTGCCCCTTTTTGTTTGATGACATACATTTGTTACTAATTTTTTTCCACACTGTAAACTTCCTAGTCCCAGACTTAGAGGCACAAATGGAGGAAGCCAGCCTGGTGAAGGTCTTGGATAATCATTCAGTTTCTACTATAGAGTCATGGCAGGAACACTTTACCCTCCCCTCTCCATGTTTTCATGCTGAAAATTGTATAACCAGCAGGCAGTTGTCCCAGTTTTGAAACTGTTAAACTACAAGAGTGGTAGGAAATGATGTTTATTAACAAAGCATGAATTCAGGAGAAGCAAGCAACACAGACCAAATGAGCACCATCCTATAATAGATTATTAGATTCCTTCTTTCTTCAGCTGTCTAAAAGTCTGATTCCAAAAGGAATTGAGTACAGTGAGCACAAAGAGAGAAAAGGCATGGGTCCTAATCTGCAAACTCACGACTCCCATACAGTGACATTATCTTTGTTGTGCATGGGCACAGGGGCTGAGGCTGTGTATGTGCATAGAAGACAGGCGTGGGTGAGAACACAGTTTTCCCAGGCATTGAAGCTCTCCAGCTGCATCCATCTAAGCTCTTCCCACACAAAGTCTCGGCAAAGCACAGAATTAAAAGACATTTTCTTTGAAAGAAGATAGTGAATTATATCAGAAGTTGTGAATTAAGGCACTGTGTAATGAAGCCAAAAGCAGCACTACAGAGAGTTTGGTGTAGATTAGGAAAAAATGAAGATTTGATTACACCTTCTGTTTTCTTTCAACTCACGGATTTCTTCATGTCAATTGCTTTTTTCCATTGTTCCTGGCAGTTGATTTGAATTAAGCATTACTAATTCCAACAGACAGGCATAGTAACCTATTGCTCTAATGTGTTCTTTATATTATTTTCCTTAAAGGGTGGCTAGTGTTAAACTGGAAAAATTAAAGGAACAAAAAGAAAGAAAGTATTAGGTAACATTCACTTTTTCTTAGGTAACATTAAAAATATTTTCCAATTGTCAGAATAAAGATTCCCAATGTCTACTATTACTAAGGACACTAAATGCATGAGAAAACCTTACTGAAAACAAATAAATGCATCCCCTATATATAGTTTTAAAACTATTTATCTTATTTTACATGATCACATTGAAAACACTACAGGAGATATACTATCTTAAGAAATTTTATGTGTCTAATATTTTAAAACCAACACATGTGTATTGTATGCTTACTTTGTGTTATGTCAACATTTTTATGTGCTGGGGGCAGGTGGGAGAATTTAGATGTTCTTAAAGCTGATAGCCCACTGAGTATGAACAGATAATAAACATGCATATAAATACTTGATAACTTAAATTGTCAAGAATAATATAATATTTAATACTGAATGTGCTATTATAAAACATTCTAGTGGGAAAAATCATTTCAGTTTGAGTTCTTAAGAAAAATGCCATTGAATTATAACTTGCAATCTTCAAAGGTCATTGCTTTTTCATATTAAGTCTAAATAAATGCTATAGAATATTTTCCTGGCAGAAACTTTGTAGCTAGAGTTTTCCTGGTTCTGCCTGACCCACGGTCAGGACAAATCTCTCTCACCTGCCAGTCCTGCAGCCGCTCAGACCCAACCAAGTAAACACACAGAGACTTATATTTCTTATAAACTATACATGAACTGGCCATGGCAGGTTTCTTGTTAACTGTTTTTATATCTTAAATCAACCCATTTCTAATAATCTATAAGTTGCCACGTGGCTTGTGGCTTACCAGTATCTTAATATCTGCTTCTCATCCTGGCAGCTGGCAGCATCTCTCTGACTCAGCCTTCCACTTCCCAGAATTCTCCTCTCTCCTTGTCCCGCCTATACTTCCTGCCTGACTACTGGCCAATCAGTGTTTTATTTATTAACCAATCAGAGCAACACATTTAACATAAAGAACATCCCACAACAAAACTTAGAAGAACAAAGTTTTGCTACCAAGTATCCTAACTCTTGAGGTCATGGTATTGAAGCAAACTTCTTCATTTCAGCCCCTTTGTACCACTTAACAGCAACTGGGGCTGGCAGCTAACTCTATAACATAGGTACTACTGTGGAATGATTATTCAAGTTAAAATAGCATGTTGTTACATAAAATTACATTTTATCCATGTTGTAGGTAGAGAAAGAATTTATTTCTGTACATTGTGGAGTACAAAGTGCTGGAGATTATAGGGACCAAAACAGAAACAAATATTAAAAGCAAAAAAAGCAACAACAAACCTAACAGTGTAATAAGACAGTGAGGTATCCAAAAAGAAGCCTGGGATGTAGACAGAAGAAGCCAAACAGGCTATCAGTGAGTTGTGTGGATTGAGAACAAGGTTGCTACTGGACATAGGCTCTTAATCAAAAACTTCATCTTTTTTAGATAGACGAGCAGAATAAAAGTGTGAGACAGTATAATAGTGCAGGCAGTCTGATTCTATGGTTTAGCTCCTTAAATTCTGACTTTAAGAGAATTCTGAATTCTGATTCTTCTACTTCTCAGCATTACATATTGCTTAAAGATGTCCTTGAATGTGCTTGCCTCCAAACATTGAGTTAAGAAAGTAAGAACTGTTGTAAGAATAGAGATAGGCCATGGAGCTATTTCCATGATTTAATGGGACAGTTTGTGGAAGGCTCTCAGAACAGTAACTAGTGCATAGGGATACGTTATTCCATTCAAGGACTTTGGCTAAGTTCGAGAGCATAGCAGAATTAGAATGTTTGATGAAGGTGTATTGAAGTTAAACACAAAGTCTTGAACTTTTGGAACAGAATAGAGCTAGATTATTCTTGAAGCAGGCATCTTATCAGGCTTGGGAAAAGAAAGAAACACCATAGAATTGTTACCACAATCCCCAAAATACTTTTGATATGAAGTAAGGAAACAAATGTGGTCATAGCATTGGGATCTCCAGATGTAATAGATTATTTATCATTTATTCATGGCCTTCAGGTGGTAGTAGCAGAATCATGATATTTTTAGGCAGGAAGATTTTTTAACTGCTTTGTAATCCAGGAAGTAAGATGAGGGTTTATCTTGACTGTGGTATATTGTCTACTTATTGCCATTCATGTCAATTCAGGTCCTTCACAAGACAGTCTGACAGTTCTCTTACAAAATAATGGCAGTTACAATGTAGCACACATCTAGAAGTTAGGCTTTTTGACTTCTTATCTTATTAGTAATATCTTCTTAACTGGAGTTCAGAATTGGCTAGGTAGTCTGAAGATGTAATGACAACTATTCTTTAATTTCTATCATTTATTCTTCAATGCTTGATTTTATATGTAAACCTCAATAGAGTTGGGAATGCTCAGATACCTGGTAGAACATTTTTTACTATATCTGAGAAAGTTCTAACCAGATTAACAGGGCACATAAAGATCTACCCTTCCCAATGTGGTTAGGACAGTTCAGTCAGTTGAGGATTGAAATATAACAACAATAAAGATGGGACATCCATATCCTCCCTCTTTTTTGACCACTTACATCAGAGTTCCTGGTTCATAGGCCTTCAGCTGGGTTTGTGGATTAGAACCCTTTGTGTGTCTTTGGTTAAGGCTTTCAAAGCCAGGAGGGTTGTACTACTATTTTTCCTAGTTCTGCTTGCAGATGGCAGATTGTAAAATTTCTCTGCCACCATAACAGTATGGTCAGGTTCCTAGAGAATCCCATGTCTCCTTCCTAATGGGTCTATTCTTCTGGAGAATGCTGGGTCATGTTCTCTCTAGCTGTGGATGTCTCCTAATAAGAATTCATCACAGTCAGGATCTCTCTACTGCTGGATTCCTCTGCACCTGTGTGTATCTATTTCCAAACATCCACCATTCACACCTGGTAGACGAGAGTCAAGTTCATAGTGTAATATAACAACAAGATATACATTCACTTTTTTCAAAAGATGAGTGTATTTTTTCTGTTAGAGAGAAACTAAATTGTGTATGTAGCATGTGGATGATGTCCTGTGACTCACAAAACAGAGGGACTTGCTAGACAGAAATTTTTCTGATGACAAGTCCTAATCTCAGAATTCTCCCACTCTAACACTTCTATTTTAAGATTTTGTTTCTGTTTTGAAGTTTCAGAGTTAAAACTGAATGTGATATTGTAGAATAAGAAAGCCAGAGGGGCTTTTTTGAGTTTTTATTTTTTAATTTTGGTTCTTGTTGGAAGGTCTAGGAAATGACCCTGTTAGGTCAGTGCCGGTCTTCTCAACAGGTTCTTGGGAGCTTACAGGCCCGCAGGTCATTCACCCACAAAACACCAGTTATATACATTCCTTTCTAATTTTCCAGGCCATTAGACATGGCCTCCAGGAGAACTACCAGGTTATTTGAGAGATATGCCCCTTCCCTAAAGAAGTTCATCGCTCATTTCTAAACAGATGTTCTAAAGTTACAGGTAAAGGGAAGGACTAGACAGAAGCCTACTTAGGTCTTATAGCTGTCTTTTAACAGTTGGATAATTCCTTGAAATTTGAAAAAGCATCATTTAAATACTTCAAGTGTCCGCATAATGCTATTTTTTTTACAACACAAATAAGATTGTGATAACTATTCAGGATTTAGCTTTCTTCCAGAAAATTCAGTCCCCAAAGCATATATTAAATAGCTACTTTGAGCTTGGACATATTTGTTTTTGCCTCATTTTGACAACTGAAACTCAGTACAATTAAATTTTGGACAGTGATTTGCAGATGAAGACGTTATGACCATCACAATGGACAATTTCATACTATTTTAGGGCTTCATGTAGTGGCTAATATCTATTATGCTAGAAGCTGTGAGGGTGAGGAAGGATACCTGTCATGCTCATGAGGACAACACATACTGCACAGAAAGTTCTAGATCAGCCTGGGCTACAGAGTAAAACAAATCTTGAAAAATAAAATTCAAGGCTATGAAGTGGATAGTAAATAATTTTTTAAAGTAAAACCTTATTTTTAGCAGCAAAAGAACAACAAAAAAAACCTCTCAATATTATCCTAGAAGGTATTCCTGTATTTATCAACACCCCTGACAATTATTTAGCAAAAAAGCATAAGAAAAGGATTTCAGATGTTTGATTAACAGCTAAAATTCCAACTCCTTGATTCAGAGCTCTGTATGGAGACAGCAATAGAAGTTGGTACAGGCCATTATTCTCATTCTGGAAAGCTCCAGCTTTCTCACTGCTATCTGTTACTCCGTGGGCATATCAGTCTGTCTGAAGCTTCAGTTTCTTACCTGGAAAACAAAACAGCAAGTAGCTCATTTTCTCTGTTAAGGTTAGTTCAATATTAGTATTACTACTACTATTTTGTAATATTCTTTCCCATGAAAAAAATAGAGATTTTTCACAAATATATATATATAATATTATATATATATATATATATCACATGTTTTGCAAGCATTATATAGCAGATCTTTAGAGCTATAAATGTGATTAGCAAGAAAGCTCAAGAGATAAAGGCTCCTGCTGCCAAGCCTCATCAGCTGAGTTCGAATCCCAGGACCCATATAACATAAGAAGAGAACTAACTCCACAAATTTTGCTGGGATTTTGATGGGGATTGCATTGAATCTGTAGATGTAACCAACTGCCTTATTAAATAAGAGACACAGAGCCAATGTAAAGATGAAAGCCAAAGAGGTCAGAGCTAAGAGTCTTACCCGCTTTTCGCCAGCTAGCCTCTCCCGCCAAGAGACCTCTCCGAAAAGGGACTCCTTCCTGTGCGTTTGATTTTAAATAAGAGTTCTGTTCTGCCTTCTCATTGGTTGTAAACCCAACTACGTGACTGCCTCGTCACTACCTCTCTGTACAGACCTCCAAGTCTTCTATGGTTGGTATTGAGATTAAGGGCGTGTGTCTCCAATGCTGGCTGTATCCTTGAACACACAGAGATCTTCCTAGTTTTGCCTGCCGAGTGCTAGGATTAAAGGCGTGCACCACCACCCCCCTGGCTTTCGCTATGGCTTGCTGATAGCTCTGACCCCTAGGCAACTTTATTTATTAACATACAAATAAAATCACATTTCAGTACAAATAGAATATCTGTAGATTGCTTTTGGTAAGATTGCCATTTTTACTATGTTAATCCTGCCTATCCATGAGCATGGGAGATCTTTCCATTTTCTGACATCTTCTTCAATTTCTTTCTTCAGGGACATAAAGTTCTTGTCATATAGGTCCTTTGCTTGTTTAGTTAGAGTCACCCCAAGGTATTTTATATCATTTGTGGCTATTGTAAAGGGTGATGTATCTCTGATTTCTTTCTCAGCCCATTTGTCATTTGTATATAGGAGGGCTACTGATATTTTTGAGTTCATCTTGTATTCTGAACCTTGCTGAAGGTGTTTATAAGCTTTATGAGTTCCTTTGTTGAATTTTTAGAATCACTTATTTATACTATCATGTCATCTACAAATAGTGAAAGCTTGACTTCGTCCTTTCAAATTTGTATCCCCTTGATCTCCTTATGTTGTCTTATTGCTCTGGCGAGAACTTCAAGTATTATATTGAATAAGTATGGGGAGAGCAGAGAGTCTTGTCTTATTCCTGATTTTAGTGGAATCCCTTTGAGTTTCTCTCCATTTACTTTGATGTTGGCTGTTGGCTTGCTATAAATTGCCTTATTATGTTTAGGTATGTTCCTTGTATTCCTGATCTCTCCAAGACTTTTATCATTAAGGGGTGTTAGATTTTTGTCAAAGGCATTTTCAGCATCTAGTGAGATGGTCATGTGGTTTTTTTCTTTCATTTTGTTTATATGGTGTATTACATTGACAGACTTTCGTATGTTGAACCACCCTTACATTCCTGGGATGAAGTCTACCTGATAATGGCATAAAAACTAACATGTGGAACAATGGAACTGAACTGAAGACCCCGAGAAGAGAAAGTAATAAGTAATCTTGAACGCATTGGCAGCACTGGAGATCACTTCCTAAATATAACACTAATAGCACAGACATTGAGAGCAACAATTAATAAGTGGGACCTCTTGAAACTGAAAAGCTTTTGTAGAGCAAAAGACACGGTCAATAAGACAAAACGACAGCCTACAGCATGGGAAAAGATCTTCACCAACCCCACATCTGACAGAGGGGTGATATCCAGAATATATTAAGAACTCAAGAAATTAGACATCAAAATACCCAACAGTCCAATTAAAAACTGGGCTATAGAGTTAAACAGAGAATTCTCAGCAGAAGAAGCCCAAATGGCTGAAAGACATTTAAGGAATTGCTGAACATCCTTAATCATCAGGGAAATGCAAATCAAAATGACTCTGAGATACCATCTTACACCTATTAGAATGGCTAAGATCAAAAACACTGAAGACAGCTTATGCTGGAGAGGATATATAGCAAAGCGAACATTCCTCCACTGTTGGTAAGAATGCAAACTTGTACAGCCACTTTGTAAATCAATATGGTGTTTTCTTAGAAAATTAGGAATCAACCTCCCTCAAGACCCAGCTATACCACTCTTGGGCATATACCCAAGGAATGCTCAATCATACCCAAGAATACATGCTCAACTATGTTCATAGCAGCATTATTTGTAATAACTAGAACCTGGAAAAAACCTAGATGCCCTTTAACTGAAGAATGAATAAATAAAATGTGGTACATATACACAATGGAATACTACTCAGCAGAGAAAAACAATGACATCATGAGGTTTGCAGGCAAATGAATGGAACTAGAAAAAACCACCCTGAGTGAGGTAACCCAGACTCAGAAAGACAAACATGGTATGTACTCACTCATAAGTAGATACTAGATGTAAAGCAAAGGATAACCAGACTGCATCTCACAAATCCAGGGAAGCTACCTAGTAAAGAGGACTCTGAGAAAGACACAGGGATCGCCCAACAACAGAGAAATGGATAAGATCTACATGAGTAAACTGGATGTAAGAGGGGATAATGGAGGGCAAGCGTCGGGGGAAAGAGAGCTTAGGGGAGAGGGAGGTCCCAGCTGGATCAGGAACAGAGTGGGAGAACAGGGAGGGAGATACCATGATGAATGAAGACCCCAGGGGAATAGTGAAGAAGCAGAGTACTAGAGAGGTCCCCAGAAATCCACAAAGATACCTCCACTGTAGACTATTGGCAATGGTCGAGAGAGTGCCTTCTCTTGTGATTGGATGGCCGAACACCATGGCTCTTATGATAGAACTCTCATCCGGTGTCTGATGGAAGCAGATGCAGAGATCCACAGCCAAGCCCCAGGTTGGAGCTCTGGGAGCCCAAGCATCGAAAGAGAGGAGTGATTGTATGAGCGAGAGATGTTGAGACCATGATTGGAAAAAGCACAGGAACAAATAGCCAAACTAGTGGAAACACATGAACTGCGAACCAATGGCTGAGGAGCCCCCATGGAACTGGACCAGGACCTCTGGATAAGTGGGACAGTTCATTAGCTTGAACTGTTTGGGAGGCTCCCAGGCAGTGGAGCTAGGACCTGTCCTTGGTGCATGGGCTGACTTTTTGGAGCCTGGGGCCTATGCTGAGTGAAACACTTTGCTCAGCCTTGGTGTAGGGAGTAGGGGACTGAATCAGCCTTGTCTGAGTCTATCAGTTTGGGCTGACTCCCCAGGGGATACCTTGCCTTGGAGGAGGTAGGAATGGGGGGTGGATTGGGGAGGAGGGCTGGGGGGTGGGAGGAGGAAGGATGGGGTAATCTGTGGCTGATATGTGAAATTAAGTTAATTATAAAATAAAAATATATATTTTTAAAAAAGAGCCAGGCAGTGGTGGCACACGCCTTTAATCCCAGCACTTGGCAGGGAGAGGTAGGCTGATCTCTGCCAATGTGAGGCCAGCCTGGTCTACAAAGTGAGTTTCAGGACAGGCTCCAAAGCTACACAAAGAAAACCTGTCTCAAAAAACAAAACAAAACAAAACAAAAAAACCAAAAAAATATATATAATGAAAACAGAGAATACCAATAAACAAAAACCAAGGAAAAAAAAAAAAAAAAACGACACAAGGAGTCCCAGAGGCACAGGCTAAGAAGGACCAAGTCCTGTTGTTTCTGGATTCAGACACCACAACCTGGCAAGAGTCTCCCCAAACTAGCCCCTGATACTCATACACCAAGCCGAGAAGCTAAATTTAAATTGTATGTGTGTGTGTGTGTGTGTGTGTGTGTGTGTGTGTGTGTATGTGTGTGTGTATGTGTGTGTATGTATATGTGTGTATATGTGTGTGTGTGTGTATATGTGTGTGTATGTGTGTGTGTGTGTGTGTGTGTGTGTGTGTGTGTGTGTGTGTGTGTATGTTTCCTGAAAATGAGAGGGGCCCATGACAGTAGAGGAAGATGGTTTTAAAGGGGAGAAGAGGACAAAGAAGACGATGATGTACCTGTGACAGGAAAGCTGGAGGGAGAGCTGTGTGGGGAGGAAGAGGAAAACAGGAGGAAATCAAGGGATTACTGAGAAGGGAGGTTGAATAACTACAAAGTGTATTGAATTTATGTAGAAACTGTTGTAATGAAACCCATTAGTTTGTATACTAATTTAATGGTTTTTTTTTTCAAAAAAATATACTTCTAGAATTGGGGCCAGGAGAGACTAAAAGTGGGAAATTTTCACAGACAGCAATAAAAAAAATCTCCTAATTTCTGAGTCAGAAGAACACATAGAAAACACACCATTAAGTCCCCAGCCCCAGTATTTGAGAGCAAGCTCATACCTCCAGGCCTGTGGCAGAAACCATAGCCAAGAACATGTCCTAAGTGCATATAAATCTCACTCTTCCTTCGAGCAATGTTTCCAAGTCTGTTTCTCTCAGAAGCCATGCTCTCAGACAGGTGAGGTAAGCAAACATTAGTAGAGCAACCATGAATCACGGTGTACCACCCAGGTAAAGCAGACACTGGCAGCCTCGGGCTCAGTGTGATCCAAATTCTACTTCTCACTCTGAGCTGGGCTACCTTGAGTAAGTGCCAAAACCTATAAACTGCAATCTCTTCACAGACACAATGGAATTCATCACAGCTTCCAACTTCAGAGCTACTGACATACACAATGTGTAAGAGTTGCAAGTGCAGTCCAACGACAGAGCAGTTGCGTAGCAAATATGAGGCACCAGGTTCAATCCTCAGTCCAATAGCACACATTAAACCAATGAAAATAAACTATAGTACTGTCACACTGGCCATATTCAAAAGTTAACAGAATTGAATTCTGTGATTAATTTTTATGAGTTGATAGTTATTTGAATAGAGCCAGTTATTAGAAATTAGAGGCTTGGCTATTGCCCACTCTTTAAATATTCATTTTCACTCATTTCTTCCCCCCACACTAATCCTACTTACATAAGACACACAGACTTTTTGTTCTTTCTGCCATTTTCCTTTTCCTTTTTTCCCAATTCCTTTCCTTCTCTCCCCCTCCTCTTCTTATTTTCACTTCTTCCTTGTTAGATGGAAAATATTTTTAGGGAAATTGAACTATGGCTAAAGATCACACTCCCAGGATGTGTCACTATCTCATGAGACTCACTACATCCTGGATAAACTGCTTAAGGGGGAAAACTGCAGCTATTCCTCACATACTTATAAAAAAATAAACATGAGTCTTTAGAGATTGCTTCGTGATTAAGATCACTTGAAGAGGTCCCAGATTTGTTTACTAGCACTCACATGGTAGCTCACAACTATTTGTAAGTCCAGTTTCAGTGGATCTAATGCCTCTTCTGGCCTCCACAGGCCACAGAAAGACATGTGGTACACAAACACAGACACAGGCAAAACACTCATACACATAAAGCAACAATAAAGAAATAAATCATTAAAAAATAAAAAGCAAATAATGATTAAAATTTATTTATTAAGCACTTACTTAACTTGCCTATATACGGGTGATAATATCATTAACACTTATTGGTGAAATTATTCAGGCCACTCCATGTAGTTAAAAGGGAGGTTTATTTTGTGGGGTAACTCACAAATGAAGGAATAGGCTACAGGGTCTGGGGAAGACGTAGCGCAGTTGGGCGGTGTTCTCTGAAGAACTCTGTTTGGTCTACCTATAGGGTCCAGGGTCCGGGAACCAAGAGAGGGCAGCACATCCGGATCTCGGGTCTTCAGGACCCTCTCTTGGCCCCGCCTTGTAGGTGTGATAGTTACCGAAGCCTCAATGGGGGTTGGAACTTCCAGACCAAAGCTGGAATGGCTACCCACTACATCCCCCTCTTTTGTCTAAATAAGAAGATTCTAACTTAATACAAGATTATATACAAAGGAATGGTTATCAAATATTGTCCAGGAGTAATAGGGGATAATGACCTAGATAAGATGAAACTGCAATCAATTCGAACAATATCAAGCAAGAAAAACATCCAGAGAAGTCTAGAGCATAGATAAATGGTATGTCACAACCAAGAGAGGGCAGCACATCTGGATCTCCAGTCTTCAGGGCCCTCTCTTGGCCCAGCCTTGTAGGCATGAGAGTTACCGAAGCCTCAATGGGGGTTGGAACTTCCAGATCAAAGCTGGAATGGCTACCCACTACATCCACTATTTATTATTGAATATTAACATGGTTGCATTATTTATTATGCATGTATAATTAATTTAAATAATATTAATTATGCGTGCATAATTAATATTGCATCATGTTATATGGTGTTATATGCCTCTTCCAAAGTCTTACCAAAGAAGGAGGTAATGGTAAAACTGAAACAATAAAAAAGTGTAATGTGATCTAGTTAGAGTGTGATGTTACACCTTGTACAAGGTTAAGAATTTCAAGATTGCCAGGTGTCAGTGGTGAACACCTTTAATCCCAGCAATCAGGAGGCAGAGGCAGGCAGATCTCTGTGAGTTCAAGGCCAGACTGGTCTACAGAGCGAGATCTAGGACAGGCACCAAAACTACACAGAGAATCCTTGTCTCAAATAACCAAAAAAAAAAAAAAAAAAAAAAAAAAAAACATCAAAAATTAAAAAAAAAAAAAAAAAAAAAAAAAAAGCTTCAAGCTTTGTCCCTCTTGTAAAACACACAAAACGATCAAAAGTCACCAACTTTTCTCTTCTTACATCACTAGAAAGATTCATCATCTGTAGTCAGTATAACTGAGCATTATGTTGGCGCACATCCTGAAACCATTATTTGTACTTCCAAAACAAATTCTACAACTGGGAAGCACTTGTCTAGACCAAGGCACCAGAGTATTTACTATGCTAACCTGCCTTGTCATTTACTGTTCACGTTCTGACACCTGGAATTATCTTTAAAGTCTTTTCTTTCAGGTTTTTTTTTTTTTTTTTTTTTTTTTTTTTTTTTTTTTTTTTTTTTTTTGTTCCAGCATCGAGGCACAAAACTTGAAAAACACAAAATGGAAAAGGAGACATAAAATTCATAAAGATGTGAACATGGTATTTGAATATATATAACAGAGTGGCCTCTCAAATGTCTTTATAATAGGTGCAATGCCACTTAAAATGATGCAGAGATACTATTTCATGTCTGTCCCATTGGTAGAAATTGGCGAATTTCTGCAATTATACTGCACTGTTGGCAAAGGTCCGTACACTCTAATAGTATATTTTTAGTAGCTTTGTATATTGTTCAAAATTACCATTATTATTGTTAAATGAATAATTTATGCTGTGAATCTCCCATAGGACAGATGTTTTTAAACCATAGGGCTTGGGGTCTATGAGACTTTATGAGAAAAATGATGAAATTGATGAAAGTGGTCTGTACTATTCTTTTAAATACATAAACCTTAGGCTTACATAAAGGTCCTCCCGTCTGTGAACTCTGTGGGCACAAAAGACAGGAAAGTAGGAGGGGGACAGGTTGGAGTGATTTTCAGTGGAAGAAGGAAAGAGGATGAGAGAGGGTAATGTGTGAGAGTGAAATGACAAAGTTCATTATATACACGTGTGAAACTATAAAAGAATAGAAATACAGTTTAAAATTCCTGAACCTCCATTTTCCTTGTCAGCTATTCAGATGCTTCTTTTAAAAATTTTTATAGCATTTTATTACGAGTGTGTGTGTGTGTGTGTGTGTGTGTTTGTGTGTGTGTGTGTGTGTGTGTAGGTCACAGGATAACTTGCAGGAGGAATGGAATGTGTTATTTCATTCCACCTTCTGGGTCTCAGCGAGCAAACTCAGGTCATCAGGCTTGTGGCAAGTGCCTTTGCCTGCTGAGCCATTCCGTTCACCCTCTTCAAGTGATCCCCGTGGATTGTGCTGGAGAACCACTGACAAAAATTTGCAGATTTACAGGGAAAGAAACCACCTAAAGTGGAAGTACTGAACAGTAAAACATCTACGTTTGAGATCACTATGGCATTCTTATTGGAAGTGGTTTTGTGTTTTCATCTTCCTGTCCTTTCTCTCTCCCCTCCCCTTGTTCCCTTTCCCTCCTCTGCCTCTCTCTCTGCTTTCTTCCAAATATTATCATATTTAGGCAGACAATAAGAATTATCATTTGTTCCACAGTTCCTATAAATGTATTATAATAACAGATAAGATAGAAAAGTCATGCAGCAGGATCCCAACAACTGTCTCCCAATGCATTTCCAATACATTAATCACATTTCATTAAAAAAAAAAAAACGTAATCAGTGTGGAAAACTGTCCTGTGCATTTTAGCGTAGACCTTCATAAATTAAATACTAGTGTCCTGTACACACACACACACACACACACACACACACACACACACACACACTCGTGATTTGACAGTCAGAAATGAATCCAGACATTTACAAGTAGCCTTTTGGAAGCAATATGTCCCCTAGCTAGGAACTGACTCTTCCATGTAATATATTAAAATATGTCTTATTGAAGAGTAATAATCAGAGAATAAAAATAAATGTTAAATTTTACTCCAGTGAAGTAGGGGGAAAAATCCCACCACCATTAATAACAACAACAACAACAACAAAAACAATTTCATCACCATGGAGAGCTCTAGGCATACAGGAGGCTAGGCGGGGTGGGGTGGCTTTTGACAACTGTCTTTTCCATTTAAGTCATGGTGCTAATAAGACTGAACTATTGTCTTTACATAAAGGAATCAACTAATATTTTTTTACGAAGAAGACTTTGTGTACTGAGGAGACAGTAGCGCGTGACTCATTCTTAGTCAGTAAACCAGTGTGTGCTCAGTTAATTTCACCAAGATTTACTCTTCTCCCTACTTGAAGTGACTGTCTCCAATTGTTAGTTAACACAAATATTTTGTACTTAATTATATTTGCCTTTTTCTCACTCTTGTTTTCATTGAGGGGTGTGTGTGTGTGTGTGTGTGTGTGTGTGTGTGTGTGTGTGTGTGTGTGTTTGAGACAGAGTATTGTTAGGAATACTCAACTGGCTTGGTATTCTCTGGGTATATTAGGATTTCATCAAAGTTACAAAGACCTTTCTGTCCCAGCCTCTCAAGTTTAGGGTTGAAGTCAGGGGTCATCAAATCTCTCTTACTCCCCTGTTAAGTTTATAATAGGAAAATCATGGTACATATTCTCTTTGCTTTGTGCCTCTCATATCTAGTAAAAGTGTTTATCATGTAGAAATAATGAATTATTTAGCATAAATATAATTCTCAAATACATTTTCAAAAGAATATGAAGTTTTTAGTGCATTTGAGCAGATCACAGTGTTCAGAAAAGTAAAAAGGAAAGGAAGGGATAAGGGGATAAAGGGGGTATGGAAGGGAAGGAGAGAAAGAAAGAAAATGAAGTAGAAAATGCAGACCATTCATTGGGAAAGGAAATATAGCAATTTATTGTCAGACAAGCAAAATTAACCCCTACAAAAGGGAGCTCACTTTGGAAATCTAGATTAGTGTTCACCATCACCAAATTATACTTCAAAACAAATCAAATCACTGGAAGTAGTCCTATTTTTAATTAAACATCATCTCTACACCTGGATCTGCTGCATACACTGTTTAGTTTGCTAATTATGTTGTATGAAGAGTAGAGCAAGCCATTCATACTCAATGATTTATTGACTTAAACAATAGAAGTTCTATGTTTTTGAAAACACATTGGGCATTCTTGAAACAAAAGAGATAATAAATCTGTTCAAAACATCTTGGTTTCATTTGTTCTTTGCTCTCACATATACACTCACACAAAAGAAGTAATTTTGCTTCATTTCTACTGATAGGTCTACAGTATAGGCTAAATTACCTTCTTTGTTTCTGAGAAAAGAAATTTTCCAAGGATTGGAGGAATTTTTATTGCACAACTGGTGAAAACCAAAATAATCTAGTACAGGAAACACCATGTGTCCCTCTTCCTGCACCAATGGACTGTTCCAGACTGTCAACAGATTTTCAACAATAGAGGTCAGAGAAAACACTATTTTAACGTTTCTTTAACATGTAACATGTAGTAAGTGAAATGAATGATAAATGGTGCTGGTGGCAGCTGGTTACCTGTGGAAAGGTCACGGTCACAACAGAACCCAGTATTAGTTTCAGAGTTTTATTAGGAGGAAGGGGTGGGGGAGCACATGCAGAGAGCAGAGGAAAGATAGTGGGGAGGGAGAGAGAGAGGAGAGAAAAGAGAGAGTGTGGGGTCTGCGTCCAGCTTTTTAAGGGCTCCTGGTGAAGCAGGCTT
>CABHPR010133962.1:0-19348 GCA_902168415.1 Peromyscus melanophrys
AGCCTTGCCCCTTAACAGTTTTTCCTTCGTCCTTCCCTGTAGCCTTGTTTCCCCCTTTCTCAGATCCAGCTCTTTAATTGGGAGAATTCCTCTTCATCCATCTCTTCTTGTCTTACCTGGTTTCTGTGCCTATGCTGGGGTTTGAAGAGCTAGTGGGTTGACTATGCCTGGTGTAATATTGTCATCTCAGCCCACTGGACAGGGCCTTTGTCTTCTGTGTAGGGTGCAAAATGATTTGGGTTTTTAAAAGGGGGAAGCTTAGAAATCAGTGGCAAGTAGCCTGGGTCTGGCCAGTAGAGGGAGTGTTTTTGAAAGTTCAGGGCCAATCTGGTTTGCTCTGTGAATTCCAAACCAGCCAGGGCTACATAGGGAGACTGTCTCAAAAACGAGAGAAAAACAAAACAGTAAACTATCCATACAATGTAGTATATATTTAATATCATAACAGAAATCAGCAGTTTGCATTAGGAATTTAGTGAAGGGAATCTGTTAGCAAGAACAATCCAGAGAGAAACCTGCAGGGTTCCACTGTATAACAGGATGAACCAACTGGTCTAGAGAGAAACCGAAGTTTTGGTCCATTTTTCTGGTCCCTGGTTTCCTGATAAGCCAAGTTAAATAAGAACCTTAAATGTGAGAATCCTAAGTGTTTCACATGTGAATAATCTCAATTGGGGTGTGTGTGTGTGTGTGTGTGTGTGTGTGTGTGTGTGTGTGTGTGTGTAACAGGAGAGGAGAGGCAGAAGTAGTATGGGATTCTGTAGTGATTAGGAGCAGGGGTCACAGCCCAAAGACCTAATTTAAGATCTAAACCTAGGCTCTCTTTTGAGTCAATTCAGCTTTTAAAGGCTCTGTTTTCAGAATATCCATATGATTCTGTTCTGTATCAAATAATGTTCAATACACATTGGGTTAGAGTATGTACTACTGAAAAACTTACAAAGCAGGAAGGACAGGGCTACTCCAGGTTGTTGACCCCAAATCCTGATTTGTTATAGCAGCAGGGCTCACTGACTGATATGGGGAAAGTATCTGTAGAAAGTGTGTGGTTAAACCAAACAGAATGATGGTGTGTAATAAACATGCCTACGGTCCCAGCTACTTGGCTGCGTGAGCAGGATTAGCACTTGAGCCCAGGAGTTTGACAGCTTGATTCCAGTATGGATAACATGGTGAAATCCAGTCTCAATACAGGGAAAAAAAAAGAGCCCACCCTACAAGAACAAGTAAATAGCTGCTTAGAGAGACACGAAAAGAAATCAGTAAAGGAAATACTGAGGTAAGACTTAAGACAGATGTGCAATGAGCTTCATTTCACTAATTTTACAGATCCCTATAAAAAGAATCCGTTATAGAGAATGAAGAACATCTGGTGTATGGCTATGGCCCTGCACTGGGAGGCTGAACAGGAGGACTGTGAGAACGGAGGCATTTAAGACAAGCAGTATAGTGAGCCCCTATCTGCAGAGGAACCTTGCTGGTGTCAGGGTTGACGGCCTTGCCTGATGTCTGCATCTGCTTCCATGCAGTTCTACTGTTGTCTAATGTCTGTCTCTCGAGTGCTAGTTGCAGCTACTCTCTCAATGTTCTTAAATGTTTTTCTCATGACTCCCACCCGTGTTTTCCCCTAGGGCACCACAACATCTTTCCTTTCGAATGTGTTCACTTTGTAAATGTGTCCAAAGACTTTTCTGTGGGAAAGGCACTATCACAGGTGCAAGAAGAGACACACAGACATAAGTCTTTCGTGGTCTCTGCCACAGTGAAATGTACATACAGGCTAGATGTCTCCACAACCATAAGCAGGTAAGACAGTGAAATGCAACAAAAAAGACAGAATGCCATGGGATTCTAGAGAGGTGAGATCAGAGTTCACGGAACTAGTACTGTGTAGGCTAGGTGTTTAAAATATGTGGATTATTTAAAATATGTGAATATAGCTATACATATATATTCTTTTCACAGTTTAAAAGTTATTGATTTAAGGACTGGAATAGACTTTGAGAGACTGATTACAAATCACATATCATCATGTATGGTTCATGTAATAGGCAAATAAGACCTGCAGAAAGACATGCTTAGTTGTGCATGTGTTTTTCTTTTCTGTAGTGCTGAGGTTGAGCCCAGGGTCTGGCACACTAGGAAAGTGTTTCTAATGTAGTCCTTCCTTAAGTGTAAAAGGCGGTCCTAAGATTGCTGTAAACTAGACCTTTCTTTGCCTCTTCATATTTAGAATGGATCTGTTTTACCATTTCACTTTTAATTCTGCAGGAAAATCCTTCATGAATTTGATCTGGGCCTAACTGAGTTTTGATTGCCAAGGAAATAGGAACTTTCCTCTGGTCACATGGAGATCCCAGATTCATAAGACTTGGCAGTTTCAAACCAGATTTGTTCTACGGCCTTCTGGCCCATGTCGAACATCTGCCGTAAATGCTTCCATCCAGTTTTCGCAGTAATCATGAGGTAGTCTTTGTTCTCTGGGTACAGCTGGCAGGAGTGCGCGGCCATGACAAGCGACTGGCTAAACCGACTGCACACAAGTAAAAACAGAGCACTCCTCTCTACAGCGGTCAGGGGGATCACACTTTCAAACCCTGCAAGGACGTGACCTCCGACCTGTATAGGATTCGAGCTTTCAATCATCATGTACATGATGGTGATGGCCACTTCAAATACATAGTAGCCATAGCTCATGTCACCAAAGTCTAAAATCCCAGAGACTTGATACACAGCATCTCCAGAGGCTGACTTGCTGGAGTCTACTAAGATGTTATGGTCGTTAAGATCACCGTGATTGATACCTGAAATTAGAAAAATCACGTAAAAAGTTATTGAAAATACCAACTCATTCTCTTTCTTTTTAAAGCAAAGCCACCTAGAGAATTTGATGAGCAAAACTAAGAGATAAAAGAACAAACTCTGTTTTCTTGAAGCCATTTCTCCTGGAAAGGACCCAGGCAGAGCCTGGCTCTTTTGCTTTCGCTTCTCACCAGTGCAGAGGGTAAGGGGAGACTGCAGTCCTAGCGAACTCCCAGACTGGAGGACTGATCAAAGCCAGAGATGTTGAGAAGGAACAGAATCACATTTGTATCAATAGAGGTCTTACATGGAACATATGGGCCTTTATTAATATCTAGGTTTTAACAAGTTCTGATAGGCCTGCTGTGATAATGCACCCCTTTAGTCCCAGACTCAGGAGGCAGAGGCAGACAAATCTCTGTGAGTTCAAGACTAGCTGAGAGTGTTGTTATAGTGGGGCTGGAGAGATAGCTCAGAGGTTACAGGCTGCTCTTCCAGAGACTCTGGGTTCAATTCCTAGCAACCACAGGGTGGCTCACAACCATTAATAATGAGATCTGGTGCCCTCTTCTGGCATGCAGGCAGAATGCTGTATACATAATAAATAATTAAATCTCAAGAAAAGAAAATGTTTTTAGCAATTTGACATCCAAGAGCAAGATACATGGCCCTGCCTGGTTGATCAGAACATGGTCCACTTGGAGTTTGTCTAGTGTAGTTAGCTGCATGTGGTGAAAACTATGACCCAGGCATGCCCAGTAGAACCAGGCATCAAATTGCAATATGTTGGGAGAAAACAAAACCCCAAACTTGTCTTTATCATGGGCAATTTGAAAAACACTGATTTAAGCTACTGTCTAGAATTTAGATGTTATTAGTTTGTTCACAAGCAACAAACCGCTGAGAGTCGCATAACTTATAGTGATTAGGTGATATGGAACGTATCTTTTTAACTTAATAAGTTTTTCTTGAACCAGACAACTGTTTCAAGCTGACCTGTATCTCATGACAATCTTTCTGCCTCAGTCTCCCATGTGTGGGGAGTAGAGGTGGGAGCCACCACGCTCAGCTTAACTTCTATATGATTAGGTTTGTCTAAATTATGCTTAATTAACATGTATCACATTGAGTAATACCAATGAACATTATTGTAAACCATACAGTTTAAATTATACATTTCTGAAACACAAATGTAGGATAGAATTAATTCAAAATATATACAGCAAAATCAGACAGAAATACAAGGGAAAAACAGAAAATCCACACCACAGGATATTAAAGTATGTTTTACTCAGTGGTTGTTAGAACAAACAGGCAAAAGTGATCAGTGAAAGAGATGGAAAATTTCAACAACATGGTTGACAAACATAACTTAATGGGCACACACCCCAAAATTACAGATATATTTTCACTTTAATCAAACATGGAGTTTTTACAAAAATGTAACAAACATCACATCATAAAGATTTCAGTATTATAAAATAAATGTTAACGACTGAAGTCATATAGACTTGTCCTGTTCAAACTCACAGCCACTAACCACAGATAGCCACTTCAATTCATTAAGATTTGAGGCTGTTCAATTCCCAGAACTCACATGGCAGCTCATAACTGTCTGTAACTCCAGTATGAGGAGATCTAACACATTCATACAGACATATATGCAGACAAAATACCAGAAATAAAAAACAAATAAATCATTTTTAAAAAGATTAAATAACATGGGATGGCCCAGTTCCTTTGTTGCACAAGCCATATTTCAAGTATTCACTAGCCACATGATGACTGTTTCACTGGACAATAGACATAGACATTATTTTTTGGAATCCTATTGGACAACAGTGATATATACTATGTTTTATTTTTGTTTGTTTTTTTTTGGAACAGAATCTCTCTACGTAGTCCTTGCTGTCCTAAAACTCCATATGCTGACCAGGCTGGCCTCAAACTCACAAAGATCCTCCTGCCTTTGCCTCCCAAGTGCTCAGATTAAAGGTGTGCACCACCATGCCTGGCTAACATACGTTTCTTAACCAAAATGCAATTACAGCAGAAATCAGCAATGAAAAGGTAACTAAAAAGTTCATCATATTATGGAGGAAATAATTGATATCTCTAAATATGATGAAAAGAAGATACTCTAAAATGAGTTACAAAATATCTAAAACGAAATGAAAATTATGTATTAGGACTCGGTGTGCACAGTTTCTCTTATAGCTGTAGATAGCTCTATTTCCAAAAGCAGTGCTTCGAATGGTAGCTGACTAAGACATCCAGGCAGCTGATGAAAAGTGGCTTCAGCAATAATGAAGATGAGCAATAATGAAGATCACATAATGGTGGCAGCATAAACAATAAGAAACAAAGCAGGAGGAATAATCTAATATCACCTCCCCGCTTGGACAGAAAAAAAGCCAAACAAAAACTGACCCCATGTTTCCTAGTTTAAAAGCAATAGAACTGACTGCTACAGGGTACAAGGTTCTCGTTGTGGAAATGAAATGTTCTACAATTAGATATTCAATGTCTGCACAACCCTGAGGATATATCAAATCATGGAATTGTACAAATAAATGGATACATTGTGTCTTCTGTGAATTATATCCCAATAAAGCTGTAAAAAGAATAATGGGATATATTATCTTCAATTTAAAAAAGATTAACAACATATTCTTTGATAAATAATAAATATCTCAAAATAGAATAAATTTTGAAACATGCTCTTGCCATGTACTCCAGGCTGGCCTCAAATTCCCTCTCTATCTTCCTGTCTCAGCCTTCCAAGGGCTGGGCTTGTGGCTGTGCCCCACTATCCCTAGTTGGAATAGGTTTTTATAGTCTTAAGCCAAACAGCACCTTTTCCCAAACAAACAAACTTTAAATTTGAATATCAGCAAAAACAGAACTGGGCATAGTGGAGCATGCCTTTAACCCCAGCACTGGGAGGCAGAGGCAAATGGGTCTCTATGAACTTGATGACAGCCTGGTCTACACAATGAGTTCTAGCCAAGGTTATATAGCAAGACTCTTTCTCAACACACACAAATACCAATAGGCACAGACACACACACACACACACACACAGACACACACAGACACACACACACACACACACACACACACACACACACAATAGGAGGTGGGAGGAGGAGGAAGGGAAGCTAAGGAAAACAGCATCCATGTTTGGAATAAAAATGGGTGCAGGCCATCACAAACCAAGACTTATGCTCTAATTAATTTTGTGTTTGTAGTCCAAATAAGGGCAAAGAAAAAGAACACAAAAATATGAGTTAAGCACCTATTTCAAGAATTTTTGTTTTGTTTTGTTTTGTTTTTAAGGCAAACAGGAAACATTTAGAAAAAAACAGATAATAATATGAGTAATTTAAGATGCAATAAAGAGGGCCTTGAAAAATGTCCTTCCCCAGCTGGGCAGTGGCGGCAGCGGCGGCAGCGGCGCACGCCTTTGATCCCAGCACTTGGGAGGCAGAGGCAGGCAGACCTCTGTGAGTTCCAGGCCAGCCTGGTCTGCAGAGTGAGTTTCAGGACAGCCAGGGATACACAGAAAAGCCCTGTTTCGGAAAAAGAAGAAGAGGTGCCAGCAATCTGCATTCAGAACAGAAAGACAGATACTACTAAAGACCTGAGCAGGTTAGAAAATAAGTAAATAGGGCTAGAAAGATGGCTCCGGGGGTCAAGGGCACTGGCTGCTCTTCCAGTGGACCCGAGTTCCGTTCCCAGTACCCACAAGATGGCTCACAACTGGCTATAACTCCAGTTCCAGAGGATCCACTATCCTCTTCTGGTTCCCTTGGGTACTGCATGCATGTAGTACACAGACATACATATAAACAAAATACTCATACATATAAAGTAAAATGAAATCTCAAAAAAGTAAAAAAGTAGGTAATAATAAATGATAATTTTTAAAAGGTGTGTTAAAAGCTTGTCGTTATAGGTTCGGTGGTGGTGGTGGTGGTAGCGCACGCCTTTAATCCCAGTACTCGGAGGCAGAGCCACGCAGATCTTTGTGAGTTCGAGGCCAGTCTGGTCTCCAAAGCGAGTTCCAGGAAAGGCGCAAAGCTACACAGAGAAACCTTGTCTCAAAAAAACAAAAAAAAGCTTGTAGTTATAAATACAAAATTTAAATAAATTTCTATAAAAATACAACTTGTTGCCGGGTGTTGGTGGCGCACGCCTTTAATCCCAGCACTCGGGAGGCAGAGCCAGGCGGATCTCTGTGAGTTTGAGGCCAGCCTGGGCTACCAAGTGAGTTCCAGGAGGCTGGGCTACCAAGTGAGTTCCAGGAAAAGGTGCAAAGCTACACAGAGAAACTCTGTCTTGAAAAACCAAAAAAAAAAAAAAAAATACAACTTATTAAATATGGCAAAAATCTAAATAGTGCATTTAAATCATTTCTAGGGCTTTTTGTTTGAGACAGGGACTCACATAGCTAAGCTGGTCTTGAACTTGCTATGTAGCTGGAGATAAGCCCAAACTCCTTATCCTTCTGTCTTCTCCCAAGCGCTGGGGTTACAGGTGGGTGCCACCATGCTCAGTTTGCTAAATGTAAAACTTCCCTCAAGAAAAATACAGCACTAAACTGACTCAGTGGAAGATTACCTCAAACAGTATGAAAAGAAAATGTCATAGTTCTAAAAACATAAGTATTTATTTTGTAAATTATATTTGAGTGTGTGTATGCCGCATGTGTGTAGCTGCCTTTACAGGCCAGAAGAGGACATTGGATCTCCTAGAGCTTGAGTACAAGGGGTTGTGAGCCACCTAACATGGGTGCTAAGAACTGACTCCAGACCTCTGGCAGAGCAGCAAGTGCTCTTAATAGCTGAGCCATCTTGCCAGGCCCACTCTACTCTTATAATCACTAAGATAGAAAAACTCTCTAAATAATTTTATGAGTCTAAGCCCATACAAGGATATTATTATAAAGGGTAAACTGTAAGGAACTGTTTCTTAGGAATGTAGATGTAAGCCATAATAAAATATTAGCAAATTGAAAAGGATGATACATAATAAAGAGAGAAACAAAAACAATACAATGACCACATTGGGTTTAAATTAGGAATGCAACGTTGATTTAATGTTAGATACAATCAAGACTTACAGGTGTAAGGAGAAATAAGCATTTATCTTTATATGAATTCTTAGCGAACCAGAAACACAGGGAAGCTTCCTTAACCATATAAAAGATGTTAACAATAACAAGAAACTAAAGCAACATCACAGTTAACAGGGTTTTGTGACAGAGTCTCTCTATGTAACCCTGGCTTTCCTGGAACTCATTATGTAGACCAGGCTAGCCTCAAACTCACAGAAGTCCTCCTACCTCTGCCTCCCGAGTGCTGGGATTAAAGGCGTGCGCCCATGCCTGGCTGTCACAGTCAACAGTTAAACACTGAGGATTGGCAAGAAGGCTGGCTGGGTGAAAGTGCTTGTGCTGTGCAATCCTGATATCCTGAACTCCATCCCCAGGACTCACAAGTGGAGGAAGAGACCACTCTCAAAAGTTGTCCTATGAATTCCACTCAACCTACCCCGGCACATGCATGTCCAAACACACACACATGCACATGTGTGCACATGCACAATAAATAAATAAAATAATTTAACACTGTAAGAATTTCCTTGGGTAGATATGCAAGAATGCTTAGTGAGACAAAACAAATACAAGGGCTGTCTCACTTGGCGTGGTTTTACACACTTGTAACCCCAGTTCGGTAGGCTGAACCAAGAGGAATGTAGGTTCAAGGTCAGGCTGGTCTATATGGAAAGCCTGTACTTGAGAGAAAAAAATTCTTCCTTTATAGAACATTTCAGAAGATTTTGTTATACACATATAAGTTCTGAAGCATCTTGAGATAAATTATTTAAATGATGTGTTTGATGTTGGGTGCTTGAGAGATAGCTCAATGGTTAAAAGCACTTCCTGCTCTTCCACAGGACTTGAGTTTGGTTCCCAGCACCCACATGGGGTGGGTACTCCAGCTACAGGGGATCTAATACCCTCTTATGGCCTCCATGGCTACCTGAACGTGGTTTACACACACACACACACTCACACACAAATATAAATGAAAAAAATAAAATGTATGGATGTGTTAGGAGCACAGCACGAAGATCCTTGTGCTAATATATCTTTAGAGAAACCAGGAATGTTAAGCATGCAGGATCTTTTTTTCCAATGGGAAAGATATAAAACCTGTTCTTCCGTCCAGAAATCTGGGAATGCCTGGTGATCTGTGTTATCTGTTGGGCCAGGCCACATTAACCTCCTACAACCAGGACTGGAGGAGGCTAGTAATCTAAATGAGCCTTACAGCCAGCCCCCTACCCCCTACCCTGCCCCCGCAGAGCTCCCACAACCAGGACCAGAGATATCTGATAGTCTAAATGACCCTTACATTATCTGTATATCCAGAGGCTCCCCAAGCTCCCACAACCAGCACCAGAGGCGGCTAATAGCACACATGACTTCTATGCTATCAATATGACTGAGACCAGGTCAGATCTTCCGTAGGCCCTTAAACTAGTACAGGTAGCCTATTCTAGAACCCATCTTCTTGGAAGAAATGATATGTACCCTGAGTTGAGTTTTGATGTAATTATGCTTCCTTGTGCACTGGGAAGAGTATTACACCAGGAAACTTTTTTTCCCCCCAAATTATACTGTGTTTAAATGTACCGACAATAAACTGCCTGGCATCAGACTCTCTTAGGTTTGATCCAGGTTGACAAAGTCAATCTGAACTGAGTTTTCATTCTCACCTCTTCATGGCTCATTTCCCTGCCCGACACCTGTGGAGACCCCTCTCATGGATGCAATAAAGCATCACTTTGAAATATCAGCAACAAACAAAACGGGGAACATGAAATAAAATATTAGCATTTTAAAAATCAAACATATTAACTGAAGAAGAGTATAGTAGCATAGCTTGATATAGGAGTGGTAGAGTACTTGTCCGGCATGCGCAGTCCTGTAATTGACCTACAGTGCTGTCAAGTGAGCAGGCTCAATGGGTAAAGACACTCGGTGCCATGCCTGACAAGCTGAGGTCAACCCAGGAACCCACAAAGTAGAAGGAGAAAACAAAGCCCTTCAAGCTGTCCTCTGACCTCCACGTATGTGCTACAGCATGTGCATCCCCAAATGAATAATAAAAATGTAAAACGTTTTTGTGTAATTCCTTTTTAGGGACGTTTATAAAACTCAATGTCTACAACTTTACTTGTCTATCTATATCTTAGGGACAAAGATTTCCTATGGGTATATGTAAATGGAGACATTGACTTTGTTCATAGATTAGACTAGTTTTATAAATATAAATGTACTGTAATCACCATTTTCTTCAAATTTAACTACAAAGCAATCAAAATTCAAAGTATCAATAGACTTTTTTGCTGGGCGTTGGTGGCGCACGCCTTTAATCCCAGCACTCGGGAGGCAGAGGCAGGCGGATCTCTGTGAGTTCGAGGCCAGCCTGGGCTACCAAGTGAGCTCCAGGAAAGGCGCAAAGCTACACAGAGAAACCCTGTCTCGAAAAATAAATAAATAAATAAATAAAAATTTAAAAAAATAGACTTTTTTTTTTAAATGTATGGCTTGCTGATCATAAAACTGATATGGACAAACAAAGGGAAAAATAGTTAATGCTCTTGTATTTTTTTTTTTTTTGAGATAGGGTTTCTCTGTGTAGCCCTGGCAGTCCTGGAACTAGCTCTATAGACCAAGCTGGCTTTGAACTCAGAGAGATCTGCCTGCCTCTGCCTCCACACTTGGCAGTTAAGACTCATATAAAAGAACAAGATGGGAAGATATGTTCTATTCTATTCAAAAACTAAAGTTCAGGAAATTAATATTGTGTAGTAATATTTAGGGCACTTACAAGTTCTCCTATCTAGGAATATGCTGGACTATATTCTTTATTTTTTTAAAGAGGTGGTGTGGGGTGTGATCTTTCTTGGTTATTGACATGTGAATATAAATGATTGTTACTTTAAAGTAGAAGCTTCAAAACCAATATACACAAAGGTACACTCCACGTTTATTGCTCAACTATTCACAATAGCTAGGTAATGGGACCACCCTAGATATCCATTAACAGATAAATGGAGGGGCTGGAGAGATGGCTCAGCAGTTAGGAGCACTGCCTGTTCTTCCAGAGGTCCTGAGTTCAATTCCCTGCAACCACATGGTGGCTTACAACCATCTATAGTGGGATCTAATGTTCTCTTCTGCTGCGTAGGCATGCATGCAGATAGAACACTCACATACATAATAAATAAATCTTTTAAAAAACCAGATAAATGGATAAAGAAAACATGGTACACGTGCATAGTGGAATTTTATTTGTCCATAAATAAAAATGTAATGATGATATTTGCTAGGAAATGGATGCATTGGAGATTTTTATATTAAAGTGAAGTAAACCAGACTCAGAAAGGCAATACTGCATGTTTTCTCTCCTATGTAGACTCTAGATTTAATCTGTGTGTGTGTGTGTGTGTGTGTGTGTGTGTGTGTGTGTGTGTGTGTTGTAGGACATGAATCTAGAAGGAAGCCCAAGAGAGGGAAGAAGGGATCTTAAGGAAGATAGTACAAGGGGAAGGAGAGTGTAATGGGATACATGTTTCATGGAAGCAGAAGGTTGCTGTGGAATAATTCTTTTGTACACTGTGAAGATTTGTCACTCGGATTGGCTTAATGAAAAGCTGATTGGCGGCTGGGCGGTGGTGACGCATGCCTTTAATCCCAGCACTCGGGAGGCAGAGGCAGGCAGATCTCTGTGAGTTCGAGGCCAGCCTGGGCTACCAAGTGAGTTCCAGGAAAGGCGCAAAGCTACACAGAGAAACCCTGTCTTGAAAAACAAAAAAAAGTTGATTGGCCTGTAGTCATGCAGGAATTATAGGTGGGACAACCAAACTAGGAGAATGGTGGGAAGAAGAAGGGTGGAGTCAGAGGAGAAGCCAGCCAGCTGCTGAAAAATCAGGGTGTGTAGAAAATGAGCCACATGGCAAAGCATAGATAAGAAATATAGGTTAATTTAAATGTAAGAGTTAGCTAGTAACAAGCCTGAGCTATCGCCCAAGCATTTGTAAGTAAGATTAAGTCTCACTGTCAGTTTGGGAGCAGGCAGTCTGGACAGGGCAAATCCACCTGCAGAAGGTGGACTGTTTGGAGGGAGGAAGGGGAACAGGAACAATGGAACAGAGACGTAAACTAAACTGACATTTATTGTATGGGTGTAGAGATAAATAACTGGGCCAGAAGGATAAAATAATCCAAATCACATTTGATCATAATAAAGGTGGTATTACAAAACAGAGAAGAGGAAAAGGTGTCTGTAATTTACAATAGTGAGAAAAAATTATTATCTATAAGACAAATTCATATTGTATATAAAAACCCAGATGGATTATAGACATAATACAAAATGCAAAAAACATAAAATGTAGGATGATGAAATGTTACTGACAATATGTTGGGGAAGAACTTCTATCCTTATATTCCACTAAGATTAAAATATTTGGAATCATTAAAATTGGCCACAGAATGGTAGAAACTTTTGTACACATATAACTACAAAGGATTCATCTGGAGTATAACAATCAATGAATATGCCTTTTTTTTTTCCCCCTTTGGTTTTCCAAGACAGGGTTTCTCCGTGTAATTTTGGTGCCTGTCCTGGATCTTGCTCTGTAGACCAGGCTGGCCTCGAACTCACAGAGATCCGCCTGCCTCTGCCTCCCAAGTGCTGGGATTAAAGGCGTGCGCCACCACCGCCCGGCTTCATCTGGAGTATGTTTAGAACTTTCATCAATCAATCAATAAGACAAAAAATCCCAGCAGTTGGGGGCTGGAGAGATGGCTCAGCGGTTAAGAGCACTGACTGCTCCTCCAGAGGTCCTGAGTTCAATTCCCAGCAACCACATGTAATGAGATCTGGTGCCCTCTTCTGGCCTGCAGACATACATGCAGGCAGAACACTGTATACATAATAAATAAAAAAAAAAGAAAGAAAGAAAGAAAGAAAAAATACCAGCAGAAAAGTAGGCAAAAGACTCTAATAGCACTTCACAAGAAGATAGCCAACTAAATAAAGAAATGTATTTGAAAGCTACAATGAAACTAGAATATGAAAATAAGACGGAAAAAAATATGTCACAAAATGAAGATAGTGCAGGGGATGTCTACACCCTGGGAAGAGGGGTGTGAATTCATACAACCTCTTTTGGAAACTGGCATTATTTGGTCAAGTTTACATAAGAAGACTGATGCAGGAGGGTTTCTGTGAATTCAAGACCAGCCCAGACTACACAGGCCAAACAACAACAAAAGTCAACTTCAAAGACGGCAATTTGAAGAGTAGTAAAGATACTATCCTTGTAAAAATAATAGGAACGAACGAGACCATCTTATAACGTGATAAATTGAAGTTGTACCTCCGTGTTTTCCTGACAGTATAAAATTTGCCAATTTAAAGGTTGAGAAAAGTACATACTTTGATTGGGAAAATACTCACATTCTCGAAAATGACTTAATTTGGTCATTACTTCTTCTTTGAACAGCTGAATGACCTGTTCAACAATCTCCCGGTTTCGATTCTGGCTCAGGGCACCCATATATTTCTCTAGAAGTGGAACGTTTTTCAGATTCCAAATGAAGTTCTCCCGATGGAGAAGATTTAACTTTGGATGATGAAATTCCTAGATGAAAAGCAAGAAACAGGATAGGATGTAGCTTAGATGGTAGAGTCCTTAGCATGAGCAATGTCCTACCCTTGATCCCAGTGATAAAACTAGGCACAGCTGGCCCCTGTCATTCATTCTCCACTGCATCTTTCACTCACTTGGTTCCGTCACTCTGGCCTCCCTGGAGTCCAGGGAGCCTCAAGGCCTTGGTATATGCTGTTTCTCTCTTCCAGAATGCCCTTTTCCACAGTGATGTTAGTCTCGTTTCCACTAAAAAGAGCACCTCTGCACAGACTTCCTGACCACTTTCCTTCTCCAGTGTGCCACAGCTCTCTATGGGAATGTATTCACGGGAGGCACTGTCCCCTAAGACGGCTCTTCTTCCTCTCACCGAGCTAACGTTGGCTTCTCCATTGGTGTCCATGCTCTGGGTCCATCTGTAACAGGGTACCTTTCTGCTCTGGGTCCCCCAGGCCTGGAAGCTGCTCTCAGGACAGCACACCTGCGCCCTCAGCATCTTCTCTAGTTCCTTCAACTGTTCCTCGTGAAACCACTTTTCAATCTCCTCACCTCTTGGTGATTTAAATGCCACTGCTGATCACAAAAACAGAGGGTAAGCACTGAAATACCGGGAGCAGTTGCTTTGGAGATGGACTGACTCAGAATAGAGATAATGGTAGAAGAGAAATTCTCAATTCAGGCTGTCCAGTGCGACTCAAAGTCCTTTTTAAAAATCTCACGTTACTTTTATTTTTATTTGGTGTGTATGGGGGTGGGTGGGTGCATGTTTATGTGAGTGAATGTGTTTATGGGTACACATGCATGTGTGCACTGGTCTGTAGAGGTCAGAGGTCAACCTCACGTGCCATTCCTCAGGAGCCATCCACTTTGTTTTATGAGACAAAGTCTCTCGTTGGTCTGGAGCTTGCCAATGAGGCTAAGCCAAAGCTCCAGAAATCCTCCTGCCTCTCCCTCCACAGCACTGGGATTATCAGCCTGCCACCTTGCCTGGTATTTTTATGCAAGTTCTGGGGAGACAAGTCGAGTCTTCATGCTTCTGCACGAAGCATGGAGCATCACTTTACTTCCTGAACTCTTTCCAGTCTCTCCCTTTATTATTTTTAATTGTCTGTATGTATATGTCTGAGCGTATGTGTGTGTGTCTTGTGCGGCTATGTGCATGTGAATGCAGGTACCCACAGAGTCCACAGGCAGTTGTGAACCACCCATGTGGGTATTGGAAACTGAACTTGGGTCCTCTAGACAAACAGTATATGCCCTTAAGCACTGGGCCATCTCTCCATCTTTTTTTTTTTTTTTTTTTTTCCTGAGACAGGATTTCTCTGTAGTTTTGGTGCCTGCCCTGGATCTCACTCTGTAGATCAGGTTGGCCTCAAACTCACTGAGATCCACCTGGCTCTGCCTCCCGAGTGTTGGGATTAAAGGCATGTGCCACTGCTGCCCAGCCCATCTTTTTTTTTTTTTTAAGTAAATATAACAAAGCCAGGTATGGTGGCACATGCTTTTAATCCTAGCACTTGGGAGGCAGAGGCAGGAGGATCTCTGTGTCTTCCAGGCCAGCCTGGTCTACAGAGTGAGTTCTAGGATAGTCAGAGCTACATAGTGAGACCTTGTCTTAAAAAAAAAATGTCCTTGGAGCTGGTGAGATGGCTCAGCGGCTAAGAGCACTGACTGCTCTTCCAGAGGTCTTGAGTTCAATTCCCAGCAACCACATGGTGGCTCACAACCACGTACAATGGGATCTGATGCCCTCTTCAAGCCTATAGGTGTACACACGGACAGAGCACTGTTAAATACAACACTCTTTTCGGGTTTCCACTACAGTCTACTTAGGTAGGTTTAGGGTTAGCTCCTACAATGCTGGCGCTGTTGTCCCACACCCACACGACGCTGTCTCAGCTCTCATGGCAGCGGAGGAAAGAGCACTGGACTGAGTCACACACATCATAGTTCCATCTCCCTCTGCTTTCAAACAGGCCACAGAAGATCTCAGATCTCAGTTTCCCCAGTCAGTCAGTCATTGATTGACCGAGACCGGGAACACAACCCTCACACATGCTGGTACTCCACAACTGCCTTGTGTTTAGTCTGCTTGTTTGGGGGATAACCCAGGGCCTTCCACACGCTAGACAAGCACTCTATCTCTGAGTTATGTCCTCCGTCCAAAGGTTTGAATATTCAAAAATATGGATTTTGCACCTAATCATCCTGACTTCCCTGGCCTTTCTTTCCTTTTGATTCCTTGCACAGCAGTCTGAATTACTGGCAGTTTAATCAGTGTTCTTTATTAATTCACATCAGCCGACCTCCCAGTCATCATCCGCACACACTCTCTCTCTCACCAGAGCTCCCATTTCCTAAGCACTTTGCTTTCTCTAGTACAAAGCTCAGATCACAATCCTATTCACTGGGTTGCTCTATGTTTTCTTCTTCCCCATACTTGAATCTCCTGAGACTGACCTCCAACCCATCTGTCAATCAAACTGCAACCAAATTCCAGTATTATTTGGTCCTATAACTTATGAATGTCTCAGTTCTGGTCCCTATGATGTCAGGGCTCCTGTCTACTCTGGATCCCCTAGGCCTGGAAGCTGCTAGAATCTTCAACGGCCCAACTATATCCTCCACAGAGTAATCACGGCCTCTGCCACATTGATAGGACTGAAATAACACACTTTTGCAGTGTCATAGACACTGTAGCTCTTAGTACTTACAGGAAGGTTAAGGGACTCTGCTTGTCACAGCATGGCAGAAGTCAGTGAGGGCATAGGGAGTGGGGATAAGATATGTTAGAAGGCACTGTAATACCAAGCAGGGAGTCATTCTCTGTGTCCCCAGAGCTCTCCTGTTCCCCACATGACAACTTAAGAAAGGTGCACAGCATGGATGCAGGTGACCATTGAACAGCCAAGTGTTCGTCACATGGAGGTGTCGCCTCTGAAACTGCACTTGCCATCTCAAGCAGAGAAAGAGGAGCTGAAGCTTCAGGAGGACGAGGCCTGTGAGTGAAGCCGTAAACAGGCTGAAAGGAGATAGCAGTGATAAACAAGTTGACGAAAGTCCTGTCAAAATCCCAATAATATCCTTTGCAAAAATAGAAAAAACATCTTAAGATCTGTATAGAACCATGAAAGACTCCAAATATCCAGAGTGATTCTGAGGAGAAAAGCAAAGTTAGAGGAATTTAATCTGATTTAAGATTATATTACAAAGTTATCATAACCCAAACAGTATGAATGCTGAGCATATACATCAGCGGTAGAGCATGCACTTAGTATGAAGGTTTAATACCCAGCATCAAAAAACAAACAGAAGGAAAAATAACATTTTACTGGTATAAAAGCAGACAAAGAACTTAGGGAACAGTGCAGAGCATCCATGAATAACCCTAAAAGCCCAGTACCAATTAGTGCTCAACAAGGGCACTACAAAGACACCACGGGAAAGGACAGGGTTCTTTAATACAGTTCTGGGAAAACTGGATTTCAACATGAAAAACAATGATATTGGACATGTATCTTATACCATATACAAAAATCAACCCCCAAAAGACAAAAGACCCAAATGCCGAGACCATAAAACTCCTAGACAACGGCTTTCTCAATGGTTTCTTGCCTATCGTACCTACAGCAAGAATAAACAGATGGGATTATATCAATCTAAAAGCTTCGGCATGGGAAAAACTCAACAATCCCTGGGCTGGGGAAACAGTTCAGTCAGTGCAGTGATCTGATGATAGGCACTATAGCAGCTCTTCTAGTATATGTATATGCATATGCATATGCATATGTATATGTATATGTATAATCAGTGCAGTGATCTGATGATAGGCACTATAGCAGCTCTTAGTATATGTATATGTATATGTATATGTATCTCATAACATGCTGTATACCTTAGTTATAGCACAACACTTTTATTTTTAAATGATAAAGGAGAAAGATGTAAGAGACACTTATTGAAACAGCATATTTGGGAGATACTTTGAGGGCACCAGGGAGACAATATAGATATAATACAGAGCATTGTAACCACTACAAAGGTTTTTCTGAATAAGGTTAACATATGAAGAAAAATCTTCTAAAAATACACTTAAGCCAGGTATGATGGCCTACATGTATAATCCCAGCCCTCAGGAGGCAGAGGCAGGAGGATTGCTGCAAGTTTAAGGCCGATCCAGTCTACATAGTGAGTTCCAGGTCAGGGATATATAGTGAGACCCTGTCACAGGGGTTGGAGAGATGGCTTGGTGGTTAAGAGCACTTGCTTCTCCTGCAGAAGACCGGAGTTCCGTTCCCAGCACCCAGCATCCACAGCCATCCATGACTCTAGTGCCAGGGGATCTAGCACCTTCTTCTGGCCTCCTTAGGCACCTGGCTCATGCAGGACACTTACACGGATGCAGGCAAAACACTCACACATATAAAATAAACAAATCGTTTTCAGAAAGACCCTTGTAGCAGGAATCTTAAAAGTTCTTATTAATAAAAACAAACCCAAGGCCAGTTATTGGGGTGATGCTGGAAAATCAGAGAAGCAGAACAAGCCACAGCTTCCTCACCTCGCCAGTTCCTTTGCTGATCCTGTTTCCTCAGACTGGAAGCCTCTGTGTCCTCATATCCGAATGGCTCTCAGCTGAACTGCTGCTCAAAAGCCTGAAAGCTTAACCAGCCAAATGCTTGTAGTTTCTGGTCCTCACGCCTTATATACCTTTCTGCTTTCTACCATCACTCCCTGGGATTAAAGGCTCGCTTTCTGGGATTAAAGGCGTGAGTCACCATGCTTGGCTGAATCCTTGAACAGATGGATTTCTGCCTCTGGAATGCTAGGATTAAAGGCGTGTGCTACCACTGCCTATCCTAAGTATCTAGTGGCTTTTCTGTTCTCTGACCCCAGATAAGTTTATTAGGGTACACAATATTTGGGGGAACACAATACCACCACAGACCCTGTCATGAGCAAATGAAAGTAAAATAGCTCCTTAAATTCCAAGTATATTGACATTCATAAGTGGATACTGTGTGTGTGTGTGTGTACATGTTCATGTGTGCATGTGTATACCTGGAGGCCAGAGGCCAACTCTAGGCACCTTCCTCTGTTGATCTTCATTTTATTTTACTTTTTAAAATTATTTATTTACATGTGTATGTGTGTACACACGTGTGCATGGATTATATATGTTGCACACACACATAGACACATAAGAAAACTTGTGTATGTGTGTGAGTGTGCCATGGCATCAGTGTGGAGGTCAGAGAACAACTTGTGGGAGTTAATTCTTTCCTTCCACCGCGTGGGTCTCAAGCTTGGTGGCAAGAACCTTCACTGCTTAGCCATTTTGCCAGACCCTCCATCTTGTTTTTTGAGACAAGGTCTCTATCTGACCCTGGGACTTGCCAATTTGGCTAGACTGGCTGGCCAGAGAGCCCTGGGGAGTCTCCCGTCTCTGCCTCCCCAGTGCTGGGAGATAAGTTGCCATTCTTTTATGTGGGTATCAGGATCCTAATTCACATCTTGAGGGTTGTGCGAATGGCAACATCTTTGAAGCCCCGTGAATGGACATTTTAATGAACGTCCACAAATGGATTTGCTCCAACTTAATACAAAGTGTTCTGACTGAAATGTTTAACATGGTTACTATCCAAAGCTACATGCAATACAATTTTTGTTGAATAAGTAAAAAGTGCAGTAGAAAAAGGTTATAAATGTTTATTGAACATCAATTCCAGAGAATGGGTTTACTGACAACTTTTGATTTTTCTTTGTATTTTATTTATTTATTTATTTATTTATTTATTTATTTATTTATTTATTT
>CABHPR010133963.1:0-79860 GCA_902168415.1 Peromyscus melanophrys
GAAGAATGGATAAATAAACTGTGGTACATATATACAATGGAATACTACTCAGCAGAGAAAAACAATGACATCATGAGGTTTGCAGGCAAATGGAGGGATCTAGAAAAAATCCTCCTGAGCGAGGTAACCCAGACTCAGAAAGACAAACATGGTATGTACCCACTCATAGGAGAATACTAGTTGTGGAACAAGGATGACTGGATGGCCACTCACAACACCAGGGAGGCTACCTGGAAAACAGGACCCCAAGAAAGACATGGGGATCGCCCAATGATGGAGAAATGGATGAGATACATGAACAGTCTGGACGCCCCAGGTGGAGCTCCGGGAGTCCAATTGGAGAGAAGGAGGAGGGTTTATGTGAGCAAGAGTTGTTGGGACCAGGGATGGATGGAATACAGAGACAAGTGGCCAAACGAATTAATAGGTAAGTTTTGGACAGTATTTGAAAATAAAAAAGAATAGTAAGATTACAGCAGCTTCATCCTGGTGGTCTCATGAAGATAAAATTAAGTATTTATTTTATAAAATCTTGCAAATGTTTGGCTTTTTTACAATTTTATTATCTCATAATTAAATTGTGAATTCCTATTCATTCTTTCTGTTCATTTTTCTTTTGGGAGAAGTCATTTTCATAGTGAAAGAAGCTTTCATTTTGTTTGATACACATTTCCTTATTTGAGACATACATTTAGATGTCCATATTATATTCATTAAAAGATAAGGCCTGCAGACATAGCACATTACTCTGGAGAGCTGAAGAAATGATGGCTTCAGACAGAGTGAGAAGTCAAACATGGATGAAAGCATGAGAAAAGTGTGCCTAAATGTTTTAATTTTTTTCTATCTTTAGAAATTTTGCATATAAGGGTCTAATGTTAACATGATAGCTTTATGGCATCTACTAAATACCAGGCATCCCTCCTCATGTGATTTCAGACACAAATACCCTCAGGGACTGTTCAAAAAATGAGTAATGCCTAATGAGTCACTTCAGGAACAACTGGAATCACATGCAGTGAATTCTCTGTTTATACTTTTAAAATAATTGATTAAAAACAGCTAGTTGTAAATGTCAGCCTCTTATACTATAAATACTTTCAAAAAGTGAAGGAGGTGTTTGGGAATGAAATAAGATTTTCATTCAAAAGTTTTACAGAATACTTGTCCTAATATAGTTCAAAACTTTATAGATCCCCATACCTCTATCAGGGGATAGAAGTACACAGTGAGGCTTTCTTCTGAGTGATGTTGTCTCTGATACACTGATGAACTATTGTTAGGAATGGCCAGACATAATCCAGGCTCCCTTTCTCCCTTTCAAATGTTTTCTTGACATTGGCTATGATAAAGATCCTTTTTTTCCTGACTAAAAATTGATCAGTTCTCTTGAGTCCTGAACAGATATGTTCTAAAGGAAACAAACATGCCTGTGCCACAATCTCAGCATGCCCCCCCTACCACCCTATTACTGCAAAAAACCCACAACTACCTTGCTAGTGGGTGGTGTTCAATCATGCTCCTCTTCATTTCTCAGGAGATATAACTAATAACAATGGAAAGCTCTGTCATTAAGATGATCTTCATAATAATTAAGCTTTAGAAAACACTTTATAAGATAGTGGGAAGGTATGCCCTCTTCTGTAATATTTGGCAGTGTTCATTTTAACTGAGTCACTTGTTAGGGCAAAATTGTTCTAACCTATAATAAATGTTCAGACTGTCAGATGCATACTTGTACTGAATTAATATTTTAAACCTCCTTGGCCTCGTGTGGGCTGCCTGCTCCACTGGAATGTTCAAGCACCATGGAAATGATGGGAAATATTTTCTTTCAATTGTGTAAATGTTTAACAGATAACAGTATAGTACCATGGAATTAAACTCTACTACTGATGAATTCTGATCAGCTTATAGCCTGTTTTATTCTTTTAGTTGCAGTGTGTGGTTTTGTTTTATTTTTAAGCACAACAGTTTCTGTCCTTTTTTTTCAGACCTCAATTCAGTTACTATTGCATTTTCTATATAATTATCATAAGATATAGAAAAGTATCAAGTTTTTTTTTAATTAAAAATTCTCAGTACTTAAAAAATTCTACTCTGTGGACAAATCATTTTGGAGAAAATTTCTTTAAAAAATACTAAAAAAATTCTAACATCTTCCCATAATTAAACTACAATGTTAGTCACAATTATGCTAGATTTAAATTCCAATGCAAAAATAAAGTCTCTTAGATGAAAAGAAAAACCTCTTTTTAATCTTAAAATCAAAAAACAAGAAACAAAACCAGAGTGTCCATTGTCTATTATTTGTGTCCAGGAGAAGACGCCTTATCTTTTTAGTGCAATGGAATACAACCAAAAACATTTACTGCTTTTCTAAACTTATGACTATAGATGGGAGTCTTCCTGTGACCTGCCTGCTCCTGCAGCTGTTTATAAAATAATTACATAGAGGCTTATATTAATTACTAATTCTATGGCCTTTTGGCTTAAGCTTCTTGCTAGCTAGCTTTTACAACTTACCTCAGCCCATTTCCATTAATCTATTCATTGCCATGTGGCTTTGTGACTTACTGGTACTTTCACATCTTGCTTCTCCTGGAAGCAGCTGGCAGCATCTGCCCCAATCTCCTTTCTTCTCCTCTCTCTCCAGTTGGAATGTACTGTCTAACCTTATTCTGCCTTGCCATTGGCCAAACACCTTTATTATCAATCAGAGCAACACATTCACAGCATACAGAATGATATCCCACAGCATATGACCTCTAAATTTTTATAACTAAAGTTTTCCTTTAAAATCCCTTTGGGCCTTATGAATACATTCCTAATAGAAGCCAGTCATCCAAATATCTAGGCAGAGCTTCCTGGACAATAGGTAACTAACCAGTTGGGTAAGGTGGCACATACCTGTGATCCCAGACCTCAGAAATGTGAGGCAGTTGTGTTACATGTTCAAGTGCCGCATGAGAGACACTGTTTTGAAATAAATAAATGGAAGGAAGGAAAGAAACAAGGAAGGAAGGGCAGGTCTTTCTTGTTTCTCTTTCTTCTCAAAACAACACTAAAGATATGCTGAGAGATGTTCACAGTGTTTCACACAAAGCCTTCTTCTATCTCTATCATGAGCAATAGAAGCTCTTGAGCTCTTTTGGAAGAAAAGAGTCTTTCACTTCATCATTTGGTTGCTGCCTTCCTTGAGCAGGCAGGTGTTTCCTATTTTAGTCCTCCCTTAGGATATGTTCTGATGCATTCCATTAAGCCTTACAATGTGTTTAGCCCTAGAAAGCCTGGCATCCTCTCACCCGACTGTATCTCTTGAGGATATCCCCATAGCTTTGGACCTTTCTTTTAGACACAAACAGTGAAGAGTAGATGACAAATTCATAGCTAAAATGCTCACTGAACATTGCTACAGAAAGAATGCAAACATATTAAAGAAAACCAAAACCAACCAACCAATCAACCAACTAAACAAACAAACAAAGCAACAGTTCTCTTGCTACAAGGATCTTAGTGAGGACAGAAAGTTCCAGTTGGAACCAAGCACTGGTGGAAGATCTAAATTGTATTGCCCAGCAACCTACCATTCACAGATACCTACCAAGGTGTGACACAGAAAATGGTTCCAAGCTGTCCATATTTTGATCCTGACCACTTGGGTCTATCTACAAGGGTAACTTCATGTACATGAAGGAATTCATATGTGATTAAGAAGGAAGGTCCTTATATTTGGGAGGCAGGAGTGAGCATCAGAGAAGAATCAAAGGAGAGATCAAGATCAACTGTGGTGCTGAGATTTGGGCAGTCTTGAAAGCTAAGAAAACAAGGACTCTGACCTCCAGCATCTCCAGGAGAAATACTACCAACTTGATTTTTTCCACTGAAAACCATTTTAGATTTCTAAACTTTAGAATTAAACAGATAAATTGGTTATGTGTTACATTTGCAAATATGAAACAGGAAGATAATGTCCAAAGTCAGATGAGGAAAACAATGCTGTTTGTGAATAATATTAAATACTGAAGAATATACAGTATATCCCATGAAAAAGATGGGAAGAAGTATTGCAAATGATAACAAGGATGAAATTTTACTTTCTCCTTAAAGTGTTCTCATTCTTTTAAAAATATGGTTTCCCAAACAGCCTTTTAATTCAGACATCATAGTAGTCTCAAATTTAAGAATGATAGTTGAACTGGAACAGGGAAGAAGGGGGAATGCAATGAAAGAGATACCATGATAGAGAGAAACATCATGGGGATAGAGGAAAAACCCGGTGCTAGGGAAGTTGCCAGGAATCCCCAAGGATGACCTCAGCCTGGGCTACTAGCAATAGTGGAGAGGGTGCCTGAACTGAACTGGTTTGACCCAGAGATCAGACTGGTGAATATACCCTAACTGTCATCACAGAACTTTTCTCCAGTTACTGATGGAACCAGATGCAGAGATCCACAGCCAATCACTAGAAAGAGCTTCAGGGGTCCAGTCAAAGAGAGAGAAGAGGGATTCTATGAGCAAGTGCATCAGGATTATGATGGGGAAACATGCAGGGATGACCAAAGCAAACTAGAGGGAACTCATGAAAATTGGATCAATGGCTGTGGAGCCTACATGGGACTGGACTAGGCCCTTTGCATGGTGAGACAGTTGTGTTTCTTGATCTGCTTGGGAGGGCCCCTGGCAGTAGGATCAGAATCCATCTCTGGTGCATGAGCAGGCTTTGTAGAGCCCACTACCTATGATGGGACACCCCGTGCAGCCTTGAGGCAGGGGAAAGGGCTTGTACTTGCCTCTACTGAATGTGCCTCCATATGGGAGGCTTTGCCTTCTTGTGGGAGGGAGTGGGGGATGGGTTGGGAGAAGAGGCTGGGGGGGGTAGGAGGAGGGAATAGGGGGATCTTTGATGTGTAAAATGAATGAAAAATTTTTCTTAATAAAAAAAAAACAGCACAACCACAAAAAAAGAATGGAGCTGCATCTCATGAAACTATTTACTTTGTTCAATTTTGAAGTTCTGCAAGTGATTTAGAGTTGTTTAGGAGTTCAGGTCTGGCACCCTTTTACTCCTTTTCATTGTACCACAACACTGTTTGTACCAGGCCACCTATTTTTAGAGAGATGTGAATGTCAGTGTATAAAGGGTATAAAGTTTGTTCTCCAGTAACAAAGGTTTTTGAGCAAGAGTGACATGATCACTAACATAACAACTCAAGTGGTTAAGTGGGTAAGAAAAAGAAAGAAAAATCTAGAGGTAGGCTGGACTAATAGTATATTCCATAAACATGAAACAAAGGTCTGAACTAAACCCAGTAGTGGAACTGTTCTATATAAGGTATAAAGGAGTGGGGCAAAGGAGAAAGAAGTAAGAGATTCCTCACTCTGGATTATCTCCAGTGTAAAAGTCAGCCATGCTGTCAGGAATGCTACATGAATTCAAATAGCCTTTACAGATGAAATTGTGGTATCCTATCTGAAACTATTTGTTTCACACATATAATATATATTTATATCTGTATTAAACTATTTGATATATAGATAAATTTCAAAAGATAGAATATTTGCTTTAAAATAAATGAGTACCAATATTATGTTTCCTCTACTAATGGTCAAGGTATTTTTGTTTCATTGAAGTAAACTATCTAGCCACCAGTGAAAATTGGGAATAAAACGGTGTCACCTAGATCTCACTATAATGGTTATTTTGCTCTCTAAGCCATCCCCTTTCCCACAGGCCTTTCTTGACCCCATCCATCTCTCACTCTATTATCTTCTTGCTGTTACTTTTGCATGCTGATGGCAAGCTACAAAAACATCTCTGAGTGGTCATCCTTGTTATATATCTGAAACACTGGCTGCTATGTTGTGACAGTTATTTATTGCTGTTACTTGCCTGTCAGTTCTCATCACATTCACTTTTCAAAATTTGAATGCCTTTTATGACTTCAAACTTAGAATTCTTACTACTTTCCCTTTTAACACAAAGAATTCAGAATTCTATTTGTGATCCTAGTAAGCTGAGTCAAAGACAATTGCATTTTAATCTTTAACTCTTCCTTGGTAATCTGTATTCTGACTTCAGAATATCAACTAGGTGTATCACGAGATTTCTATTTAGAAAACATGGAGTTTTTCAATTGATATACCAATTGTGGTTTCATTAAACCAACTCCCCAAAATTGTACTTACTAACACACTTGGTATGGGGTGCTTACTTGGCACCTACAGATTCATTCAGTCTTAGCATTCAGGTTTTCAGTATAGCATCTATCAGCTCACCCAGGGGAAACACGAGGCTTAAGAACAATGGAGCCAAACTCTAAATTGAGAATAATCATATTTGTAGTGAGTCTTTCTCTGTTCTACCAGTCAACTCCCAAATCATGACCTGGAGACTTATTATTAATTATGAAAGCTTGGGTAATAGCTTAGGCTTGTTTTTTAGCTAGCTCTTATAACTTAAATTAACCCATTTATATTAATCTACATGCTGGCTTGAGGCTTACTTACCTCATCTATGTACTGCACATCCTGCTTTTCTGCTTATTCTGAGTGCCCTAAGGTCTTTACCCCTTCTCCCATATTCTCTGTGCCCTGAAAATCCCATCCAGCTATTGGCCATTTAGCTTTTTATTAAACCAATCACAGTGACATATCTTCACAGAATGTAAAGGAATATTCTACAACATCATAAAGCACAACAGTACTTTTAATTTCTTAGCATGTTCTTAAAGAATATTTTGCATTGCATAATTCCCAAAACTAATTTATTTCAGATCCAACTGGTAGGTGATGGCTTAAATGGGAGAAGTCAACAACAGAAAGTGCCTAGTTTAAATCTTTGTCTGGAGTCTTCATTAGTGTACTGAATCAGTGTTTTACTGGGTGTTTCTACATCATCATGGCAGCATGCCACCTTGGTTAGTCACAAATAAAACATACCAAATACTACTTCTTAGATCCTTTTGTTTCAGCTAAGCCCCATGAGCATCAGTGATTATTCTCGTGTCTTTTCTATGGCTCAGGCATATGTACATCTGCAAAGTATTCAAAATCCTATTATGTTCTAAATCAAAGCCCCTAATTTGGTACAGTGAGAGCTAAATTTGGCACCTAAAGAATGCATCTCTTTTGTTTCTCCCACTCTTTAGCATTTGTGTTAGGGCTGGAAAGATGGCTCAACAATAAATAGCATTGTTACTCTTGCAGAGACCCTGGGATCAGATCCTAGCACTCACATGGCAGCTCACAACTGTCTGTAACTCCACTTCCAGGATGTACAATGCCCTCTTCTGGCTTTGGAGGGCACCACACAATACTGGCACATATACATATATCCAGGAAAACACTCACACACATAAAAATAAAAATGAATCTTTAAGATGTTTCTTAATGTATCCAGAGGGTTTCTAAAATTGAAAATAGATTCTTCTTCCATACACTATGTCCCAGTCACAGTTTCCCTTCCCTGCACTCCTTTCAGCTCCATACCCCTCCCCCAGATCTACTCCTCCTCTGTCTCCCTTCAGAAAACAGCAGGCCTCCAAAAGACAACAACTAAGCATGACAAAACAAGATACAATCAGACAAGGCAAACCCCCTCATATTTAGGCTGGATAAAGCAACCCCACAAAAGGAAAGAGTCCCATGAGCAGATAAAAGAGTCAGAAACACACCTGCTCCCACTGTTAGAGTCCCACATAAAAGATCAATCTAACAGCCATAACATATATGCAGACCTGGTGTAGACCCCTGTAGGCCCAGAGCTTGCTGCTCCAGTCTCTCTGAGCCTGTATGAACCCTGTTTAGTTGATTCGGTGGGCCATGTTCTCCTGGTAATCTTCATCCTCTCTGACTACTACAATCTGATCCCCTCTTCTGTGAGATTTCCCAAGTTCTGAAGGGAGGGACTGGATGGAGATCTCCAATTTAGTCTTTCTTTCCATATAATGTCTTGTTGTGGGTCTCTGCATCCACTCCTATCTACTGCTGGAAGAAGCCTCTCTGATGATGACTGGACAAGACACTGATCTATGAGTATGGCAGAATATCATTAGGAATCATTTTACTGAGTTTCTTTTTAGTTTTTCTTTTTGCCAGTTTTGTTTGGTTCTACTTTACATTTATGGGCTATCCAGTCTCTGGTTCTTGGCCATCCTGGCAATGTAGGGCATAGGCTTACTCTCGTGGAGAGGGCCTCAAGTTAAACCAGACATTGGTTGGCCACTCCCACAAGTTCTGTGTCACTACTTCCCCAGAACATCTTCCAGGCAGTACAGATTGTAGCTGGAGGGTTTTGTGGCTGGGATGGTGTCCAAGTTTCTCTTTCCATAGCCTTCACAGTACCTTCTGGAACTAAAGAGAACAGAATGTATGGTGAAGGTTCCATATAGACACCAGCTCGTACTCTCTACATTCAATGAGCTGTATGAATGTTATCTTTGGCAATCGGACCCCACTGTCAGTTTTCAAAGAGTGACCCATTGTCTTAGCATCAGCCTTGGTTGTTTAAGGATCTCCACAGGACCCACTCAGTCAACAACTCAATCAAATGCAACCCAGTCCCACTACTGGAAGCCTTACCTTGCTCTAATGATGGCCAGTTAAGGCTCTGTATCCTCCATTGATAGCAGTGCTCACTAGGGTCAGTCTTACAGATTTCATGAAGTTTCTATTGCACTGTTTCCACATTGTCCCCAAATGCCCCCAATTCTAGCTGTCTCTCCCTACACTCTCTCCTTCCATCCCTTCCACTTTCAACTGATCCCTCCTGCTCTCATCTCCACCTGCCCCCAGTTCACCCACAAAAATCTATTCTATTTCCCCTAGAGAGATCCATGCATCCCCCATTAGAGCCTCTTGTTTTACCAAACCTCTCTAAGTCTGTGGATTGTAGCTTGGTTATCATTTACTTAACAGCTAATATCCACTTATAAATAAATATATACCATATTTTTCTTTCTGGATCTGGGTTGCCTCACTCAGAATTATTTTTTCTAGTTTTATTCATTTGCCTGAAATTTTCATGATGCCATTTTTTTAATAGCTGAGCAAGGCTCCATTGTGTACAAATGTTCCACATTTTCTTTATACATTCTTCAGTTGAAGGACATCTAGGTTGTTTCCAGTTCCTGGCTATTATGAATAAAACCTCAATGAACTTAGTTGAGCAAGTGTTCTGTAGTATTCAGAATTGTACAATAGTCTAAATAACTTCATATGTATTGTCATGTCTCACAACTTGAGATATAAAAAAGAAGTGCATGAAAGCCATGTGTGTTCTAAGGAGAACACAAAAGGAACTGCTAATTGGAAAAAACAACCAGAAAGGATTGTAGCACAGAGCATTGCTGCCCATTCTAGCATGATAGGAAGCTGATGTCATATTCATTACTGTTATAGTCAACTTCATTAGCTTGCTCCTCTACTTATTATCTACTTTTATCAAAGAAGCAGTTCTTAAACAGAAATCTAAATTGCTGCAGTTTACAAAATAACCTTTTTAATCATTATTCATTATTAAGAAATTTTTTATTCATTTTCCATACCAATCAAAGATCCCCTTCTTGCCTCTTCCCACTGCTCCAGCCTCCCCATCCCAACCTACTCCCCATTCCCTTCTACAAGAAGATAAGGCCTTCCATGGGGAGGTACATTTAATAGAGCCAGTCTGTGCCCCATCTCCTGCCTCAAGGTTGTGCAAGGTGTCTTATCATAGGTAGTAGGCTCAAAAAAGCCTTTTCAAGCACCAGGGATGGATTTTGATCCTACTGTCAGGGGTCTCCATAAGATCAAGCTACACAACTGTCTCGCTATACAGAGGACCTAGTTCAGTCCCAGGCAGGCTCCACAGCTGTTGATTTAAATTACATGAGTTCCTACTAGTTTGGTTTGGTTGTCTCTATAGGTTTCCCCATCATGATCTTGATGCCCTTGATCATAGAATCCCTCTTCTCTTTCTTGGACTGGACTCCTAGAGCTTGGTCTGGGTTTAGCTGCAGATCTCTGCATCTGCTCTCATCAGTTACTGGAGAAAGGCTCTATGAAGACAGTTACAGTATTTACCTATCTGATTATGGGGTTAAGCCAGTTCAGGCATCCTCTCTACTATTGTTAGTAGTCTAAGCTGGGGTCATCCTTGGGGATTCCTGGGAACTTCCCTAGACCCGGTTTCTTCCTATCGTCATGATGTCTCCCTCTATCAAGATATCTCTTTCACTGCTCTCCCACTCCATCCCTGTTATAGCTCAACCATCCTGTTCCCTTATGTTCTCATCCCCCATCACCTACCCTCCATGGCCCACCCCTCACCCCCAATTTACTCGTGGAGATCTCATCTATTTTCCCTTCCCAGAGAGATCCATGAGTCCCTCTTTGGGTCCTCCTTGTTAGCTAGCTTCTTTTAAAGCCACAAAATTCTGTTACAAAACTCCTTTTACCTTGATGGAAATTCGGGAAAGCTATTGTTTTATTTTATGAAGTGGAGTGGGAATGTTATCTTGATTGACAATAAATATAAAATGGAGAATGGGTTGAGAAAGAAGTATAGTTGCCAGATGAACAAAAATTCTGTTTTTATGACACAGGTCTGAAAGGTATGAAGATACTTAGTAAAAGCTCAGCAAGGCACAATTTCATTCCTTGGGGCAGTGACCTGGCCTTGTGGTTTCCATACTCAAGAACTCTGATACGGTGGGTAAAAGACACCAGCCAAAAGGAGAAGCTCTGCTCAGAAGGTAAATTGATTCAAGTCCCACCCGAGCTCAGGCATAGAGTATCTTTCCTCAGATACAGAATAGAGTGATTTACAGCATGGAAATCTAGGCTAGTTAGTCTGGATTATGTGTATCAGAGGAGAAAAATACAATCCCTCACCTATTATTCCACTACAGAGACCGGTCTTCCTATGCACCCACTATTTTCTCATATGAAATGAGATCTTTGTTAAAATATAGACCACCACATGCATAATTTAAATAGCAATACACCATTTAAGCTTAAAAGCTAGCTTAAATTGAATTTTGCCATATTCCTGCCACATTTGGTTGGGAAGCCCATAAAAGGCTGGTTTGGCTAGTCCTGCACAAGGAAGAAGACTATCTATGGAGGAAAGTACTCAGAGTTCATGTCTAAGGCTAATCTTGTCTATGTATTCAAAATATAGAGTTGAACCTGGAGAACACTGGAAGTTGAAACAGGGGAGCAGGCACAGGAGTTGATAAGCAGAAGCTGACCTGAACCAAGAACTTTTCATTCCCTGGACAAGCAAGTGTGGGTTTATCACTGGCATGGTGAAGAATCTAGAGCATGTCAGTAATAAATAACTCTATTTTAAAAAGTATACTCACATAACTAGCTTATGGTGTAGAATAATCACACCCATGTTCCTGTGCTCCCTTTGAACATATCAAAGAAACAAAAGAGAAAAACAGCATGTGAAGCAATGCTGGGGAGCAGTAAAGGTCCAGGAAGTGAGCCTTTGTTATGCATAAGCCTTTAAAGTCTGGGGTTGTTGAATGTCGTGTTCCTGTTCCAGTAGTAGGTTCATACACTATTTTTCTAATTATGAAATGAATATAATAAAAAATATGTATAAGTGTCTATAAATGGATTGACAGTTTATACATCAAAATAATCACAGTGTTTAGCTATGTGAGAGAAGTAAAGAGAATGGCACAGAATATGGCAGATAAAAGAAACTTCCTTCCTACTAAAACAAGACTTGAAGCAAATACAACACAATAATTGGTAATTTGGGTTGCACTACAAGAACATTTGTTATATTGTTCTCTGTGGTGTATTATATTTTAATATCTGGAAATTAAAATAAAACTTAATAATTTTAAGCATTTGCTGTACATAATTAGGTTGTGTAAAACACATGAAGTAAATTAAAACCACTTGTAAGATTTTAGTTTGGTGTCTGGCAAGATGGTTCATTAGGTAAAGACTCTTACCACCAAGCCTGATGACCTGCATTTGACATCTGAAACCTATGAAGTATAAGGAGAGATCCAACTCCTGCAAGCTGTCCTCTGACTATGACATGTGAATACACACACAGATACACACACAAACAGGGACAGTGAAAATAAATTAATTAAAATATTAGGATGTGTTTAGTTATGACATTATTTGCATATGTGACTTTCTTTTCCATGAGTTACTATAAAAAAACTTTCTTAATCTGAAATTTGTAAATATTTTGCTATGTTCTCTCATCCCTTTTATAAGCACTCTTTGTTGTTATGGGATATTGTATCATACTGTGAAACTCTGAGACTGTATTAATAAAACTAACCTTGGATCAGGGGGCATAACCAGTGACTAGTTGACAGAAATTAGCCATAGAGAGGAAGGAGAAGTCAGGAATACAGATAGGCATGTACCAGAAGTGTTAGGGAGTCATTTTTGGTTTGGGACAAGTTGAGAGATGCTTCTCTTGCTGGGTATCTGGTCAAAAAGTAGGGTCAGCTGGTTGCTTATTGGCTTCTCTGATATAGCAAGTTTTAACTCCAACATCTGACTCACAAATCTTTATTGGTAAATAGAAAGATAGAGATTTAGTTAAAACTTATATTTGGTTGCTGCAGCCCAGCCGGTGCCAGCAGGACCAGAAATCCGAACATACTGTGGTCTGAGAAGTGGGGTGCTGACTGCAGAGCCACAGTGCAAGATGATATTTAAAATATCAGTAGACTCAGATGCAGTTACTAAACCATCAGAAAGACAACATTTGTCATTTCACTGTGAAGCATAACCACATGAGAAGCCATGCCAACCTGCACAGCAGTCAGCTCTTGCAAAATTCTGCTGCAGCCACCTACACTGTTTGACCAGACTTCTCAACGGGACTCCAGAGGGTGAGCTCATGCAGGGAATTGTGGAAGAGATCCTGAGCTCACCACTGACGTTATTACTGTGGACAAATTGAGAAACTAGTAGATTTGGTGAGACACCTTGAGAAATTATTAAGGAGAGAGTTAAGTAATATTAAAAAAACAAAAAAAACTTTTCCATGTTAAAAATGGGGAATATCACAATACAGGGATTTAGAACTCTATATAGTGCTGCAATGGATGGCTTGAAAATGGAAAAAAAATGAAGGGGTAATTGACTTAGCTGGGATTGACATAATGCTCACTATAATTACTATCAGTTTGGAATTTCTTATATTATCCTTAAAAAGTGGTCTGATAACTGTGCCAAATATGAAAATTTGATTGATAAGATACAAGCTTTAGAAATACTTACTATTGATAATATGTAAGCCTTAGAAAGACCTAGTAATGAAAATAAGAAAAATACTCAGATACAGACAGAAGAATTTAGAAAAGAACCTACCACACCACTGTAGGTGGAAGTTGCTCTCCTGCCTGCCTGTTCCCAAATACCTAGCAGCTGCTTCTTAAATAATTGACTCTGAGGCTTAATACTACTTATAATTGCTGAGCCATTAGGTCAGGCTTATTACTAACTAGCTCTTACACTTAAATTAACCCATAAGTCTTATCTATGTTTAGCCATGTGGCTTGGTACCTTTTCTCAAAATGACATTCTCATCTTGCTTCCTCTGCATGTGGCTGGTGACTCATTGACTCTGCTCTCCTTCTTCCTAGCATTCTCAGTTTGGCTTTCCCACCTAACTTCCTGTCCAGCTACAGGCTAATCAGTGTTTTATTAAACCAATTTGATTGACAAATCTTTATGATATACAAGAGGATTATTCCACATTTCCCCCTTTTGTCTTATTAAAAAGGAAGATTTTAACTTTAACACAGTAAGATTATACACAACAAAACAGTTATTAAATAAGAACTACAGTAACACTATCTAATCCATTTGCATTTAGCAAAATTATAGAAAATAATTATCTATCTTACCTTGGTGAGTCTAATGTTTTTTATCAAATTTATCTTTTATTATAACTAAAGGAACTATAACTATCTAGTCTTCAACTCCATCAATGTTATATAATGATATAATGTTACCTAATGACAGGGACATCAGGTTTCCTCAACAGTCACGCAAAATTCTTCTGCAACATTGGGGCATCCATCTTCAGCCTATAGGCCTAGCATATCTGACAGACTTATCTGTGAAGCAGGATATTTAAAGGGCTGTCCTGCCTTGTCTTTGCAAAGTTTAGCTATCACTTTCTATGTATCCTGCTTGTCCAATTTGAACAGCATACTGTCAGCAGTCAAGGCAAAGACACTTTCTTGCCCAGTGGGTTGACTTCTGCCACAGAGAAAGCAAACTCCATATGGAATTTCTTTGATGCCCAATATCTTCTCTGAAGTAGATTGGTGCTGCCAGGAGTAGAAATGTATCATTGTCATGAAAAAAAAACTATGTTATTAAAACATCTTAAATGCCATATTCTAAAAATCTCTAAAGCTGTACAGGTACAATACCTCGAACAAGAGTAGAAATGTATGTACAGTATGTTCTAACAAAAAAATCTCTAATTTTTATCAGTGTACTAAGATCCATATCAATGTAAGATATTTAAAACAAGTAGAAGCTTTTTAAAAGTAGATTCCTAGCTGGGCGGTGGTGGTGCACACCTTTAATCCCAGCACTTGGGAGGCAGAGCCAGGCAGATCTCTGTGAGTTTGAGGCCAGCCTGGTCTACAGAACAAGATCCAGGACAGGCACCAAAACTACACACAGAAACCCCGTCTTGAAAAAACAAACAAACAAACAAACAAACAAAAAACAAAAAAAGTAGATTCCTATCTTATATCCTATTATATCTATATGCCCCTTTTTTCTTTTCAGAGTAGATTCAATAATCTGTCCTTTTATATTATCATTTCTATACATCACTGCATGATGAAACTAAGGAAGTACAGTCTAAGGTTATGAGAAAATCAACCTTATCTAGTTGCTATACAAGAATGACCAGTAGACAACAGGCATCCCTGAGGTTATGAAGAAGTTAAATGAAATCCAATAGAAATGTTAGATTTGAGGAGATTTAAGGAAGTGGTCATTTTATATGGTATGCATTCATCATATGTACATCAGATGTTAAATTCATGAGCACCTTGGAGTAGAATTATTTCCCAAAACTAGAATGATTTACCTATAGCCCATCTTGCCCCTATGCCAGGGAGTTTCCCTTTTGACCCAGCATTTCAGCCTATTCTGGATGGGGAAGATGGGGCAATGGATTCTTCTGGAACTGCTTCAAGCTGGCATTGAGGCACCATTGTCAGGACCCCTTTTTAGGTTGAAAGGCTGGTTAAAGGCTGGGCAATGGGGCATCTGTCAGAAGTATGTAGCTATCTGACCCAACTGAGAAGACAGGAGATAATCACAATCATATTGGCTGGGCTAGTCCACATCAGCTTTTAGCAAGTTCAGAGCTCATAGTCATCTGGAGCAGTGTAGTCAGCAACTGAAGCTTGGAGATGTCTGCCAGCCAAGTGGAAATCTGTTGAGACAAACTTAAACTAGTAACAGAAGTTAAAATTTATGAGCTTATTTGGAACACTTAGGCCCACATTCTCAGTAACTCAGAAGAGCAGAAGTCTCAAGACCAGGAGAGAAAAATTACCATCCTTAGGAATAGACAAGTAGGGAAAATTTAAGCTGTACCTATCTGGAGTCATTCCAAACTCTGTGAAGTGGATCCAGGTTTTACTAGTCTTTTAATCCTCTGAAGCCTATATGAACTCTCTTACAACATGATATAAAAGATTTAGATACATTAGTATTACCAATCTGTACTGAAATCCATATCATACACAAAGCAGGTAATGGCTATCTGTAAAACAGCAGAAGTAGACTCATACCTTTGAGTCCCAAGAAGAACTACAGATTTAGGTTAAAAGCATGTGCATTTTCCTTCTGTCCAGAGAGCCAGGTATAAATTAGATAGAGATTTTTGGCCTGATGAGAGGCACTTCTAGGTTTATATTTAGATATATTTAGACAACTAAAATAAATATAAAATGTTGAGTTTGTGACTGAACAGTAAGTAGTCATTGCCCTACCAGCTATTAAATGTTAAGTTCAGAACTGTTATATCATAGAGCAGGAGAGCAATCTGAAACATTTCTCATAATGTAAATCATTTTCTGACATCCTCTAAGCTTATAAGCATTCATATCTTTAGCCTTGTGGAAGGATCTGGTTGTCTGATGCTGCCAAGCTGACAAAGTTATAGCTAGCCTAGCCATCAGTATTCTCAGAGATCTGAGAAAGATAAATTATATCTGAGTGCACATCAAACAGCTTCCAATTATATAAATGACAGGGATCAGTCCATACCCAGGTCTCTATAGCATTGGAGGCACCAGTTAGAACAGCATCAATCTTCTTTGGCCATCAGGCCCATAAGGCAGAGCTTTTCCTGTAGAAGATGGACACAGAAGACTGATCTTACTTTGTCCAGGCAAAAAGGGTGCAATGAATTCCAGTGTCCTGCTGCTTGTCCACAGTCTGGACTGGGTCCTGGTGGCCGATATTGTATTGGGGCAGCTTGTCCTATGGTCAGCATTGCCATAATCCAGGCAGAGACATTGCGATGCCTTGTACATAAACTTCTTGGGAGACCTTGTGTCACTGCTGGGATCTAGAAGTCTGTCTGATAAAATAGCTTTTAGATCAACATTTTAAATGCCATATTATGCAGATCTCAGAAGTATGAGGGTTGTCCAGGAAAATCTGAATAAACAAACTTTGTTTCTAGTTATTTGTTTTAAGCTCAACCCTGGAAACTTATGCAAGGGACTGAGTAAAGCTTATCCCTATAATTAATTACATAAGTACTTAGCATTACTACAATTAAAGAACTTGATTATTTATATGATGACTGTTTACTTATGTCCTCAAACAATCTACAATAAGTAGCCTCAAAAACAATGATTTTAAATTGGAGCTCTTCTAGTATCAAATATGGGTTCAATAAAGAAACCAAAACAAAATATCAATATAAAACATTTGTATGACTCAGAAATAGCTTAAGCTTAACAAGTTTAGCAGAGACAAGATGCTAGACAGCATTCCTAAGCCTGAATGGACCCTGGGTAAAAAGAAACATTCTCCAAGTCACTGGTTCTCAACTTTCTCAATGCTATTTCATAACTGTAGTTTTGCCATTGTTATGAATCTCAATGCAAACATCCTAGGCTACCCCTGTAAAAAGGTTTTTCAACCCCCAAAAGGTCGAGACTCATAGAGTCAGACTGTTCCAAACCCTTTGCCAGACTGCTTAGTTCACTGTCTTGCTGCATCACAAGAAATGAACATTCCAGTTTCTGGTTAGTATTTGGTGTTTATGGCTGAGACCTTACTTTTTAGCCTTTTATTTTAAGTCCAAATATTAACAAGATAGAGCATTTTATAAACTCAAAATGTCCCATAGCCTTCTAAATCTCAGACTGCTCCATTTTATTGTGGCTGGTGCTTCTGATGATCATCACCTGGCACTGGCATTTCCAAGTTGGGACTCTAGCCCTGCCATACATTTGCGAATACCAGCTGTTCCCTATGATCCATCCATGTCTTTAAAACCATCATCATCTTATTACATGGGTAAATCTTAAATTATGAAGTTTAGCTGCGAGAGCAAGGTATATTCTTGTGTACAAAAGCATTGAGACGCATCTTTAGCTTTATCAAATACCCTATTTATTAAACATATGTTGCCATCTATTTAAATTCTCTAAAAGCTTGCTGTTGAACACTTGATAAAGACGTAAGTACTTAAGTGTAAGTCTCTAAGTTAACCTGATGGATTTTTATAACCTTTAGTAAAAGATGGCTGCCAGCCACATGGCTGCCTATGAAGCCACCAGCCAAGGTGGAAGAAAGCCACATGGTTGCTGTTTAAAACATATTTTTCTAAATAATAATTACTTGCACACATGTCCACAGTTGGATCCAAGTTACATTCACATACATACAGTTAAAACTAGCTTACATTTACACATATAGTTAAATCCAAGTCACATACATGTGCACACACACACACACACACACACACACACATACACACACACACACACACACTTGTATCTCCATTTTTAACATAAACAGTTTGCAGTAAAGAATCATCAGATAATTTTAAAATGAAAACCAACCAGAATTAACTTTTAAATTCAGTATTTGCAGGTATAAACAAACCACAATAAACATAGTTCACATTCCCTCTGACCTTCTACAACCTTCCATATTCACATCATACCCCCTCTAACCTATAACCTTCCATGTATCCTCAGTCTGTCTATACATTTACTTCAGATAAATTTCTCTCTTTTCTTTTTTAAATATAGAAACTCTTAACAAAGTCTTTCTAGTGATTTCCCTCAGTAGTCTAGAATATATTGTAAAGCTACAATATTTTAAACAAGAACAGAAATACATGCATATACCATAACAAGAGTAACTCTAAACTTGCATCAGCACTGTACTGCAGACAAGAAAATACTGGTTCTGAGTGATCAAGAAAGCCCTGACTATAGCAGTATAACACAGCTGTGGTAGGCAGTGACATTCTATTCTGCTCTTGCAGCTAAACTTCAGTCAAGTTTAGTGCCAGGGCAAGTCTTGGGAGTCCTACCCATTAGCATGAGAGAGGGAAGGGGACCAGGAAGGCCCATCATAGGAACAAAAGATTGTTGTTAACCTCAGATTCTCAAGTATTCCAGAATGGCAGACTGAAAGTAACTCCATGCCCTGGCTGGGCCCTAATACCTGTAGGCCACTCCTTGGCTGTGACCCTGGTTTCCACCAGCCCCCACCTGGTTCAGACATACTCTGAACTCTTTGGGGCCCCTGGTGGCTCCAACCAGCTCTGCCCCGTGGCTCTCTGCACAGGGGCCCAGCCCTAACCTGCTGACCATGTCTGGGCTCCAAGGTGCTCATGGCCTCCCCTAGCACCCAGCCCTGCCTGTAGTCCCCACAGCAGCCTCTGGGCCTCCCTGGCCACCATCTGCACTGTGCCAATAAGTCTCCAACTCATGGCTTCCTATGCAGGGGCTAGCCTCGGACCTGTCTTGCATCTGGGATGTGGTGCCCATGGCCTACCCCAGCACCCAGCATACCAAGTCCTGATGGCTGCTGCCCATGCCAGGCTGCACAATCCCCTGCCTGCTGGTTGGGCTCCTGGTCAGCAGCAAGGAGACAATGGGGCAGGAGCATTCTTAGTCTGTCCCAGCCCAACCAAAAGGACCCTCCATCCCATTCTGCTGGCCATCCAGCCCCAAAGGCTGTCCATGCACAGCTTTCATCAGGATTCATAATGCACATGAACCCAGTATGTAGAAGCAAAGAGCCTTTATTTCAAGCTCTGAGCTTGGTCCCTCTGTTTGATGCAGCAGTGAGAGCAGAGAACCCTGAACCCAGGTAGGGTAGGGTTTTTATTATTGCAGAAGTTGAGGTTAGGGGATTTCCAGAGTCCAGGACCCTGATTGGCTGACAATTGTCTAGGGGTATCTATAAAACAAAAACAGGTATGTGCTAGACTCAGGGACAAAAGGGAGTTGCACTTTTGAGAGGTATGGCTTTGTTGGGTTGAGTATGGTCTTGTTGGAACAAGTGTGTCACTTTTGTGGTGGACTTCAAGGTTTTCTATGCTCAGGATATCACTTAGTGTTTCAGTCAACTTTTTATTGCTTGCAGGATGTAGGGAACTTGGCTATTTCTCCAGCATCATGCTTGCCTACATGCTGCCATACTCCCCTGAATGATGATAACAGACTAAACCTCTGAAGCTTTAAATGAGCCACCCCAATTAAATGTTTACTTTATAAAAGTTGCCATGGTCATGGTTTCTCTTCCCAGTAATAAAAATCCTAACTAAGACAACCAGTTGGGAGGAATAGACCCAGTTGAAATTGGAGTACCTTTTACTAATGTTGAAATTGCCTTATTATGGGCAGAAAAAGAACATAGGCAAAGAGCTTGCAATAACTTCTTAGGAGAGATGAGCAATAAATATCCCAAAAGGAGGAGACTCCAGTTTATAAAAAGAACTAACTGGATCCTCCCTCACATAGTATGAAGAACACCAATTTCTGGAGCCCCTACTTCTATACTAATGCAAGCAAATCAGGAAAGGCATTTATAGTTAGGAAAAATAAGTAAAGTGATTCAAAGCCCTTTTGGTTCAGTTAAAAAAAAATCACAATCATATGCTAGTCTCATATTATTATTATATTTTCCAGAAACTCTTAATATAGTTACTGATTCTCAATATGTTGAAAGTATTGTTTAACATATTGAAACTGCTGAATTTATTCCAGATAATTCAGAATTAACTTTGTTACTTATTCAACTACAACAAGTAATCAGAAATAGAAATCATCCATTGTATATAAGACATACTTGATCCCATACAGGTCTACCAGGTCATCTAGCACAAGGTGATTTTGATCAGCTGTTATTTGGAAATGTGGTAAAAGCCTCAGAGTTCCATAAGAAACACCGTGTTAATAAGAAAGGTTTGAAGAAAGATTTTCCATCTCCTGGCAACAAGCCAAGAAAATTAAAAGGAAATGTCCTACTTGTTCTTTGCATAACCAAAGTCCACCTCCTGAACAAAGTAATCAAAAAAGTATTCAAAGAAATGAAATTTGGCAAATGGGTATGCTTCATTTTGCAGGGTTTGGAAAGTTACAGTATGCATACCATACTATAGTTACATATTCAGGATTTCAATGGGGAACTGCATTGAGTTCTGGAAAGGTGATTCTAATAAATTACACATTTATTAGAAACCATGGGCATTATGGGAATACCTGTACAAATTATGACTGACAATGTTCCAGTATATGTTTCTAAAAAAATAAAACAATAAGGCATATTACAGGTATATCACAAAATCCAACAGGACAAACAGCTATAGAAAGAGCTAATCAAACTTTAAAAGATATGCTTAATAAATAGAAAGAGGTAATAAAGACTACAAGAAATATATTACACAATACTTTACTAACTTTAAATTTTTTAATGCTAATGCAAAAAACAAACAGCATCTGCAGACAAACATTGGCTAGTAGAACAACTGATAAATTAAATCAGTGTGTATATTTTAAAGATGGGTTGACCTCAGGATGGAAACAGGATATGTATTACATTGGGGAAGAGATTTTGCTTTTTTTTTCCACAGGAGAAGTGCTATGGATATCATTAAAATTGATAAATATTAGATTTGAACAGGAGAGAACTCTTGATCATGATAGGTGATGGTTCAACAAATAGGTTGGTCATTCAATCTAAGCTAACTTATAAGACTAAAAATGTCTTTCATTTGATCATATATGAAAAAATTTGATTATTGAAACATTATACTTTTTTCTCTTGCTGAAAAAATTGCATTAACAAATATATAATCTGCTGAAAGAGGAACTCCCCAAAGTGAAGGTTGGCGTGGGTCTTGTTTTTCTCTTCCCAAGAAAATAAAAGCATCCAGGTAAAGAATCTAAAGACCACTGGACAAGTGAGACATCCGAAGAATAAGGATGAATCATTAAGAGAAAATGTCCCAAGCAAAAGAATAAATTGGCCTAAAGTTATAGCACACCTCCAACAGTGTAGAATTTCATAAATCTTCCCAAATGTTTGTTTTTCTTGCTCTGTACAAATAAAAAAGGCAAATAGTATTTTTTTGTAATCCCAATTTAACTAAAAATTAAAACTGGCTTTAGAGTGTAGCTTTCTCCTTCTCTAAACCCAAGCATGCTTGTTAATGGAAAATCCAAAATCTCTGTCTCATGTCAGAAGATCCACATGATATGGGACAGAAGTAAACAAAAATTAAGGGACTATTCTACTGCCATTAATCTTTTTTGGTTTTTTTTTTGTCTGTAAAACATTCTTTTTTTTTAACTAAGAAAAATTTTCCATTCACTTTACACATTTTACACACATTTCCCCCCTCCTCCCTCCTCCTGACCCCCAACTCTCCCCCTCCCAACTCACCCCCTACTTCTCCCCACAAGAAGGCAAGGCCTTCCATGGGGAGGCACATCCAGGAGAGGCAAGTCCAAGCCCCTCCCCCTGCTTCAAGGCTGTGCGAGGTATCCCATCACAGGTAGTGGGCTCCGAAAACCTGCTCATTCACCAGGGATGGATTCTGATCCTACCACCAGGGTCCCCAAAGCAGATCAGGCTACATGACCATTAATCTTATAATTCTTTGGTTTTATTTTGACTCTTTAAAACTTTCCTTAATGTATAAATATACCTCAAAATTTATAAGATTTTATACATATGTGCATATATATATATATATATATATATATATATATATATATATATAAAACTTTCTGTCATGATATTACTAGTCATATAGAGTACTGATTCTAGAAATAAGCTTTATCATCTAGCTTCCTGTATGTGTTTATGGGTTTGAGTCTGATGTAGGTAAATTTGTGTAGCCTAGATATACTTAATAGATTCTGGTCCTCTAACCTTTCATAGATCTGCTGTATATGGCATTTAAAATGTTTCAGTTTCCTGCAGTGAATTGTGACCATTCCTAGTAGTGGTGTCTCCAAAAAGATGAGAGGGCCTTGTGCTGTCAAATCCACTTTGGCTACAATAACACCATTAAGCTGACAATTACCACTCAAAGATCAGCTTAAGACTGAAAACTGCTCAGGACAACTTCAAAACAGTTAGCTCAGGTTGTTCAGCCTCATAGATTACTCCAGTCATGACTTCAGATATACCCTGAACTTTCCCTTCACACAGAGACTGAACAACAAATGATGCAGCTAGGTCTTCCAGGAATTGACCATCATCCCAGTTTTCTCAGGGTCTCCTAAAGCTGCTATCACACCCAGACAGCAGGAAGTAATTTTAAGAACATGATACCCACATTCCTGAGAGGTAGAGTGAATGGGATTTGGCCATTTGGTGGGTTATGTTTGCTTGTCATTGTTTGAGGGGAGATTATTGCAAGTTGTTATAGGTCATTGTCAGGGAGCAACCTAAACAAAGGAGATTAAATTAAGGGATTTCTTTCTTTCCTCTATCCTTTTCTTCTAAATAGTGTTGAAAAATGGGGATAGGAGATGAAAATAAAGGGGGGGGAGACAAGTATACTAGGACAAAAGGGTAGATTATTGAACCTACTTTTAGACTAAAAAGCAACCACTAGTGTCACGTATTTTACTTTAGTATGGATTTTTGTATAATGATACAAATTTAAGGTTATTTTTGTTACAACATACTGTAAGGTATTGTACCTATGCAACTTACATAAAATTGTAAAGTTCTAGTCCTTGAAAACTACTATTACAAACTGTTTATGTTAATTAAGATAAGACTCAAACTCATAGTAAAGGTTTAGCTGTAGAGACAAACTTTATTTAGCATCATGTATTTTAGATAGCTAGGTGGTCTTCAAACACTTCAGAGATCTACAGAATATGGAATTTAAGATGTTTTAATAGCATAGGGCTTTTCATGACATGTCTGCTCCTGGTAGCACCAGTTTACTTTAAAAAAGGATGATGGGCATTAAAGAACCTCAATATGGAGTTTGCTTCCAATGTGACAAAGCTAGCCAATGAGAAAGAAACTGACCTTTCCTTGACTGCTGACAGTATGCTGTCCAAATTGGACAAAAAGAGCACAAAGGAAGTCAACTGCTGAACTTTGTCAAGACAAGGTAGGCCAGACCTTCAAAACTCCTGCTTCACAGCAAAGTCTGTCAGATAGTCTAGGCTTGTAGGCTGAAGATTGATGCCCCAGTGTTGCAGAGGAACCTTGTGGGACTATCCAGGCAGCCAGTTGTCTCTGTCATTTCTAGAGTTTTGTAAGTTGTTTGCGCTGCACATCCTCTATATTCAGGCAAAATTTATCTTTCTTGGGTCTCTGATGGGTTTGAAGACTAGATAGTTATATTTTACTACTTTCTTATTACTAAATTAAAAAAAGTCACAAAAGAGATGAAATTTTATTAAGGTTATGAGAATTAATATCTTAAGTTGTTTATTGAAGAAAATGTTTCAATGTCTAAAAGGATATTTTTAGGCTGATAATACAAGTTATGATAGAAAGTGATTTAAGTATACAATTTGGACTCACCAAGATAGGATAGATAATAGAATATTTTCTCTGAATTTGCCAAATAAAAATGGACTGGTCATTGTAAATATAATTCTTAGCTGATAATTGTTCTTGTTGTATACAGTCTTAATGTGTTAGAATTAAAACCTTCCCTTTTTACTTAGACAACACCTGATAATTGTTCTTGTTGTATATAATTTTACTGTTTCAGAGTTAAAATCTTTCCTTTTTATTTAGACAAAAAGTGAGAAATGCTATGGAATATTTGATCACACTCTGAAACTCTGAGCCAATATTAATAAAATTAACCTTCGATCAGGGAGCAGAGATAGTGACTAGTTGACAGGAATTAACCATAAAGAAGACAGAGGAGCCAGGAATAGGGGTAGAGAAATGCACAGGAGGGGGTAGGGAGGACTTAGATATTCTTTGTCTTTTTTGGTTTAGTAAGAGTGGAGGGATGCTTCTCTTGCTGGGTTGTAGTGATATTGTGTTCCCCAATATATTGTGCACTCTAGCAAACTTATCTGGGGTCAGAGAACAGAACAGCCACTAGATAGACATAGAGGCCAGAAAATGGTGGCGCACACACCTTTAATCCTAGCATTCTATAGGTAGAGATCCATCCGGATCTCTGTGAGTTCAAACCTACACTTGAAACAACCAGGCATGGTGACACACACCTTTAATCTCAGCAAGTGATGGCAGGAAGCATTCTTCACTGAATAAAGCTTTGTCTATATAAGCCAGGAAGGCAGCTCCATCTACAATGTCACTAAGGCATTATCTATTTTTCATAGGTTACAACTATGCTATTACAGCATTCAGCAAGTATTGATACTGATGGCAAAATTCTTAAGTCACTCTCAGGATATTTATTAAGCTGATAGTTTAATTTTATTCTCAGGTATAGATTAAGAAGTAACTACATACTACACCACCCATTTTGCAAGTCTACTTGTAAATTGTGCATATGTGTGTGTGCATGTGTGTACATGTGCATGAATACTTGAAAGCATATATATATATATATATGTGTGTGTATATATAAACATATACACAATATATAGGTGTGTATATATGGTATATATGTATATATGTCACATACTAGCTACCAATGGCAAAAATGCTACAGACATCAGAATGCAAATCTCAGAGTTTTAATTGTAATGGTGTAAGTGTTGAAAGACCAAGCTTTGACAGGGCTTGAGCCTTTAGTGTCTACCCATAGAGTCATGATTATCAGATGTTAGCTTGCTAATCTGAGTGAGAAGGCATTCCATTTTCATGCTTCTATTAAACAAAGTAAAGTTTATTATAATGGGTTAGCTTTATCTTTGCTCTTCCCTCATTCTTCTCATGTTCTTTTTTATTGCCTTAAATATATACTTTTGTGTATTAACAAAGTATAAATCTGTTAATTATGTACACAGTAAAGTGTGTTGAAGGTCAAGTACTAAAAATACAGAGGTAAATAAACCATTCACTTGCCTACACAAAATTTATAATGATAGGAGACAGATACACAATTTCAGAACAGCACAACAAATGTAACTATTGTGTTGTGGGAAACAGAGGGAGGAAAGGATACCAGAGGCTACGTAGAGATGGCAGCACTCATACAGACACCTGACTACTGTGGGATGGTCTGTATGTCAAATTGCTCTGATTGGTCAATAAATAAAACACTGATTGGCCAGTGGCCAGGCAGGAAGTAGGCAGGACAAGGAGAGAGGAGAATTCTGGGAAGTGGAAGGCTGAGTCAGAGGGAGACTGCCAGCCACCGCCAGGACAAGCAGCATGTAAAGATGCTGGTAAGCCACAAGCCATGTGGCAAGGTATAGATTTATAGAAATGGATTAATTTAAGATATAAGGACAGTTAGCAAGAAGCCTGCCACGGCCATACAGTTTGTAAGCAATATAAGTCTCTGTGTTTACTTGGTTGGGTCTGAGCGGCTGTGGGACTGGCAGGTGAGAGAGATTTGTCCTGACTGTGGGCCAGGCAGGAAAACTCTAGCTACACCTGGCAGATTAACTAAAATCTGGAATGTATCCACAGAAAGGTGGACACCTTCTGTAGTTGGAAACAAAGGCAGAGTATACCACTACTGAGAGCCCCTATCAAGATAAACACTGCTCCATTATGTTTTTAACAGCTTTGTCTTTGGGAATAATCAATTTTAGCTTAATCTTCAATGCAATGACTGTATAAATAAGTTTAGGAAATAATTTGTTTATGAGAGTACACCCTTTATTAACAGCATCAGTGCCTTGAAGAACATCCATACTGTTTTTAGTCTACAAAACCTTTCGTAAGAAGCTTTCAAATTTGTTTTCTAGTTTGTTTATCAATCATTTCAGGAAATGCATATAAAATAATTATTATTGTTATCTGTGAAGTAGACAGCAGTAAACAACTAGATATGGCTCCTTCTAGTCAGTGTTTACTTACAGTTTCTAGAAATAAGATCTTTCATTTTTTCAAGCCTTTGAATGTGAATGGCTACTAGGCAAAATGCCTTCTTTTATCCTCATCTAACAAACTCTGCAGTTCCTTAGGACACAGACTCTGAGCTCATTCCCCACAGAAGATCCATCAGTTGCTGTCTCACTATGGCTGTCACTCCACCTAGCACACAGTTCTCAGTAAATGCACTTGTAAAATTAATAAGTGGATAAATTCATTGGTATTTAAATTACTTTGTTTTGATAAATCAGTCAAAATTGTGAGCTAAAAGATATTTTTGTTAAGTGATTTCAACTTTAAAATATAGAAAAATGAATTATTGTATGATGTTTATGCTTGTGTTTTTAAATTTTATCTTGTGACTTCTTATCATTGTTTGTCATAAAATATAAGTAAACATTTCATAGTCTTAATTGTACATGAAGTACTATTTTGCAAGGCTTTCAAATTTTTGTGTTACATGGAAATGGAAATAAAATGACAATTAGAATCTGCATTTAAATTTTTAATGATCAGACCTCAGGAAAATACAAACATAAAGTAAATTTTTATTAATAATATAAATTTCAAAGGTCCCAAATATTCACCTTGATCTTTAGAAACACAATGATCATAAACAGAAGCAGCACTGTTTGTTGATTAGTTGAGGAGTCATGGTTGAGTTATGCACTCACTTTTACGCTAAAAGCAATGTATAAGCTAGTTCTTTATAAATCACAAGTTGAGAATTGTGCTGAGCCAATTATATAGTCAAGTGACTCATTATGATCAAGGAGAAAAATAATAGAGATTTGTAGAGAAATATTATAGATCAGTGAAGTTAAAGGACAAGATATTGTTTAAATGAGAAGAAAGAATTCGAAGATGAAATAAGACTAGGAGGAGTGTCTGAGGTGTAGCTCAGGGTTAGTATTAGTAAAGGGTGGGCTCTGAGTTCAAGATTCAGCATGAAAAGAAGAAAATAGAAAATGTAGGGAAGGAAAAGACAAGAAGGTGAGGATGATGAAGAAGGGAACAAAGAAGAGGAAATAACAAGAAGAGGAAGTGAGAAGAGGTTGGCAGAAGATTAAAATCTCAGTGTGTGTGTGATGAAAACATGAGGGACATAGCATCATTCTGTCTACTATCAAGCATCATTTTTTTTATGACAAAAAGAAAAGTAGGAAGGGAGAAGCAGCAGACGTGGAGAGGAGTAAGGGGAATGTTAAAGAAAGACAAAGGAGGCAAGGAAGGAGGGAAAAGAGCAAAAAACATATCAAGTGGATTAGAAATTGAGAAAAAAGAACTAGTCTAAGGCAAGAAAAATATCTTACCAACCTGACTTACACCATAGGAAATATATTGGTTGACCAGAAACTCATCGTATTTGATCTGGGTCCCTTTTGGAACATAACTGCAACTAGTAGTGATGAATCACTTCTGATAGGTACACAGAGGGCTTTATGTTGTCACAATTGTTCCTTGCAAGAAATCCACGTCATTGGTGCTATTTTTATCCACACACACACACAAAAAAAACCTGAAGATCAGAGGGAAATAAATTACCCCAGAGTTAATTCTGAACAAATCTCAGTGTGCTTCATTAAACAACATGAGGACCAGTGAGCACATCATGCTGTGTATTTTATGTGCAGCTCATTCACACATCTTCTGCTCTATATTTTTAATCAGGTTAGCCTAAGTCAATCATAGTAAAATGTTGTGGAATAATTGAGGTATCTGGAGCCAGAGTGTCAATTAAAATATTATTCATAATAGAAGTTATTTTTGCTGTTAAGTGAAAGCCTATATGTGTATTTATCCTACCCATGAAAATATTTAAAAATGGTATTACATTTAAGACCCTATCTTTGCCTACTTTTTACTTCTTTAGCTGTATACACAGATGAAAGCTTTCTCAAGTGCTCATTATTTTAAGAAAAGTATTATAATACAAAATACGTATATATTTCAATTCAAATCTAAAACATGCGAACAGTATAGCAATGACTTGGTGTAAGGATTTTCAGTTGCAGTGCTTTGAGACACTGTTCCATAATACATAGGCAACCAGTGTTTCAGATGATGTGGGGTCCTCCATCCCCAGGGATGTACTTATCCAAAATATAACACCATGGAAAGAAACTAAAAAGGAACTATCCTTGAGTCCCTGCATGCCATGCCACATTGGCTTCTCTGGGACATATCTGGAGACTTAGGCCAGCAACATATGGGTTGCATCCTTGTTTGTCATTCTAGCCACAAACACCCCCCTCCCATATGTATGTTTAATAAGGAACTCAGAAAAACTGTCTAAAATTTTTCCTGTTAAATAACCAAGTATAGTATTCTTATTGCCTGATGGATAATTACAACTTGGAATCTTGTTCTTACTAAGAGAGATGAAGGATCTCTTAGGTATCTGTTATATTAACGCAGGTTGTAGCCCATTTCCTAATTGTATTAACTAAAAACCTCACACTAATGACCTGGAAAAGGGTATGCCCATATTCAGAAATACATGTGTGTGTGTATATAAAACATAATATATACATATTTCTAGCTTATTGTCCTATATAAACATGTAGCTTTTAATTAGAGAATCAGGAGAGATATATAAATGCATGAAAAAATTTATAAAACCCAAGCAACAATCAAAGCTACATTTTGATATGACTGTCACTAAAATAGAGACAACAAACTCAGAGATGCTCAAGTAGTATTTGCTGTGGGATGTTCTGTATGGCAAATGTGTTGCTCTCATTGGTCAATAAATAAAACACTCATTGGCCAGTGGCTAGGCAGGAAGTATAGGCGGAACTAACAGAGAGGAGAAAAGAACAGGAAGGCTGAGGAGACACTGCCAGCCGCCACCATGACAAACAGCATGTGAAGATGCCGGTAAGCCATGAGCCATGTGGCAAGGTATAGATTTATAGAAATGGATTAATTTAAGATATAAGGACAGTTAGCAAGAAGCCTGCCACGGCCATACAGTTTGTAAGCAATATAAGTCTCTGTGTTTACTTGGTTGGGTCTGAGCGGCTGTGGGACTGCAGGTGAAAGAGATTTGTCCTGACTGTGGGTCAGGCAGGAAAACTCTAGCTACAAGTATTAAGCTAAAAAAGGGAGTAAATAATATTCAATTTCTAAAAGCTAACACAAAAAGAATGTTGTATACTAGAGAATAAAAAGCTTTGTATACAGAGAAATAAGAATGAATAATGTAGAAACTATCTCACCAAAACCAAGTGAACCAGAATGCACAGAGTTATATTTTTCCATTTCTTAAAGGGAAAAAACCTGTTAATTCAAATTCCTATACTCAGAAAATAAAAACTTCTTTAAAAATCTAAAGGAAAACAATTTTTTTTTCAAACAAACAAAAACTGAAGTATCAATCCTCAGAGAACATGCCTGATGAGAAATATTGAAGAATTTTTCAGGCAGTTGATTGTGATGTCAGACCTGAAATTACATTAAAATAGAAGATTGGAAACAAAAAGGTAAAATATTTTGCTTATTTATAATTGCTCCAAAAATTTGAGTGTTCAAAGCAAAAATAATTGCAATGCATTTTGTGCTGGTATATGTTAAAGTAAAATTTGTATGTCAACAAAGCAAAAAGGGTAGAAGAAGCAATCTGAATTGTCATTCAGCTATTGAGAAAAGAATTGGGACAAAGATGCTGAAAGAAATAACTTTGAAAATCATCTGTTTGGCAAAAACATTGTAAAACTAAAAACATAACAAGCTATACTCAAACTTCATGCTACAGGAGTATGTGGTTCCAACTCTCAAATTACTTATAAGTCTGAGGAGATTCCTCAGTGGTTAAAAACTCTTGCCAGGAAAACAAGAGGACCTAAGTTTAAATCCTCATCACAACACAGAGAAGCCAGGTAGGCTTATGCATATGATCCTAGAGTTTGAGAGCAGAGACAGACAGATTCTGAAAACTCACTGGCAAGCCTGCCTAGATGAAATGGTAAACTTCACATTCATTGAGAGGACCTATCTTGAAAGATAAGGTGGATAGAAATAGAGCAAGACATTCAATGTCCTCCTCTGGTCTCCTTAAATGTGTGCCAGACAGCCATGTCCACATATACAAATGCACTAATATATATATACATATGTATATAGATATATATGTATATGTATATATATGCAAGTCAAGTTGTTTGTATGCTAACATTGAACAAATACATATATACATATATATACAGAACTAAGTTTTTTTTACTTAAAACAATCATTTATTTATTTTATTTATTTATTTTTTTATTTTATAATTTAATTTTACATATCAGCTATGGATTCCCTTGTTCTCCCCCCTCCCACCCCCCCACCCCCGGCCTTCCTCCCAGCCCACCCCCCATTCCCATCTCCTCCAGGGCAAAGACTCCCCTGAGGATTGAGTTCAACCTGGTAGATTCAGTCCAGGCAGGTCCTGTCCCCTCCTCCTAGGCTGAGCTAAGTGTCCCTGTATAAGCCCCAGGTTTCAAACAGCCAACTCATGCACTGAGGACAGGACCCGGTCCTACTGCCTGGATGCCTCCCAAACAGATCAAGCTAATCAACTGTCTCACTTATCCAGAGGGCCTGATCCAGTTGAGGGCTCCTCAGCTATTGGTTCATAGTTCATGTGTTTCCATTCGTTTGGCTATTTGTCCCTGTTCTTTATCCAACCTTGGTCTCAACAATTCTCGCTCTTACAAACCCTCCTCTTTAGAACTAAGATTTTTAATGTTAAACTAATGACATTGAAAATACAGAAAGAGGGCAATTAGATGGCTCTTCAGGTAATGGTGCTTTCCATGCAAACATAACAATGTGTATACAATCTCTGGAACCTGTGTAAAGAGTGGAAGAAGAGATCTGACTACACAAAAGTTTTCCTCTGACCTCAACATGTTGATAGAATATATAAGCCCATGCACACACATCACACATTTGTATATGTATATATAATAGAATGAATGATGACTAAAATAAATTCTATGGGGACAAACCTAAAGTCAGAATTATCAATTTTTTTAAAGCATTCTTTTTTTTAAAGATTTATTTATTTATTATGTATACAGTGTTCTGCCTACATGCATGCTTGCAGGCCAGAAGAGGGCACCAGATCTCATTACAGATGACTGTGAGCCACCATGTGGTTGCTGGGAATTGAACTCGGGACCTCTGGAAGAGCAGTCAGTGCTCTTAACTGCTGAGCCATCTCTCCAGCCCCAGAATTATCAATTTTAAGCCACAGCTAAAAATTTATTGAGATAATGTAGAGTGCCATAATTTTGAAAAACCTGAGCAATTAAATCTGCCTATATTAATGTAACAATAAATAGCAAGTAAAGAATAGGTTAGTCTTACTAAAAAAAAATCTAGTTAAGGAAGGTAGAAAATGAAGAATAGAATCCCCGTCATAACTCCATACTCTACTATTTTCAACAAAGTTCCAACCTGCTGGCAGTTTTAGTGGAAAAAAATATCACAGGAGGAGGCTTACAGAAAAACAAATGACTGAATATGTTTCATTATCTCTCCCACAATAATTAGAGATTAACAAGGAAAGGGGATAAGATCTGACAACCTTGTGAAACAATAATTAAGCAAGAAAGGAGTTAGTCTGGCCCCAGTATGCCTTTCAAGGGGTACAATCCAAGTGACCTTTCTCTTTCTAGGTTCTAGGACTTTCAGAAACACTGTAGGTCAGCAACCAAAAATTGAGTAAATAAGTCTTTGGAAGGCATTTAGGATCCAAATCTAACATTTAGAAACATTTTACCTGAGTTGTTTGTTTATTTATTTATTTATTTATTTATTTATTTATTTATTTATTTATTTGTGTATTTTAGTTTGGATAAGTAATCTCTGATCACATAAAATGTTAATGTTAAGAGGAAGCTGACAAGAACATAGAGGACATATATTATTTGTAGGATTAATCTTGAAATCTAAATATATTTCAAAATTTAAAAAATAGGAAAATATTGTTTATTAGTCTTAGTCTCAAGGAACTCATATATACTGAGAAAGACATTTTCACACCACATGTATGTATGGATAGGCAAGAATACCTTTTTGAGAGGTTCTTAATAATCTAAGGTAAGTTTCACTCAGTAACTTGAATGTAACTATTTGCCCTTTAAGATTTTTTCTTTTTTTAATTAATTAATTAATTTTTTATTTTACAATTAATTTAATTTTACATATCAGCCACGGATAACCCATCCTCCCTCCTCCCACCCTTCAGCACTCCCGCCCAATTCGCCCCCCACTCCCATGCCCCCCAAGGGAAGGTCTCCCCTGGGGAATCAGCCCAGCCCGGCAGACTCAGCTGAAGCAGGTCCAGTCCCCTCCTCCCTACACTAAGGCTGAGCAAAGTGTCCCAGCATAGACCCTAGGCTCCAAAAAGTCAGCTCATGCACCAAGGACAGGTCCTGGTTTCACTGCCTGGGGGCCTCCCAAACAGTTGAAGCCAATCAACTGTCTCACCCATCCAGAGGGCCTGGTCCAGTCCCATGGAGGCTCCCCAGCTACTGGCTTACAGTTCATGTGTTTCCACTAGTTTGGCTATTTGTCCCTGTGCTTTTTTCAATCATGGTCTCAATATCTCTTGCTTATATAATTCCTCCTCTCTCTCATACTGATTGGACTCCTGGAGTTCTACCCGGGGCCCCAGCTGCAGATCTGTGCATCAGCTTCCATCAGTCACTGGATGAGAGTTCTATTATGACAGTTAGGGTGCTCAGCCATTCAACCACCAGAGTAGGTCAGCCCGGGCATTCTCTCAACCATTGCCAGTAGTCTATACTGGAGGTGTCTTTGTGGATTTCTGGGGACCTCTCTAGCAATCTGATTCTTCCTATTCCCATGGGGTTCTCATTTATCATGGCATCTCCCTCCCCATTCTCCCACTCTGTTCCCGATCCAGCCAGGACCTCCTGCTTCCCCAAGCTCTCTTTGCCCCCAACTCTTGCCCTCCATTATCCCCCTCACTCCTAGTTTGTTCATGTAGATCTGATTCATTTCTCTGTCATTGGGTGATCCCTGTGTCTTTCTTAGGGTCCTGTTTTCTAGGTATCCTCCCTGGAGTTGTGATTAGGAGTCTAGTCATCTTTGTTTTACATCTAGTATCTCCCTATGAGTGAGTACATACCATGCTTGTCTTTCTGAGTCTGGGTTACCTAACTCAGGATGATATTTTCTAGTTCCATCCATTTGTCTGCAAACCTCATGATGTCATTGTTTTTCTCTGCTGAGTAGTACTCCATTATGTATATGTACCACATTTTCTTTATCCATTCTTCAGTTGAGGGGCATCTAGGTTGTTTCCAGGTTCTGGATATTACAAATAATGCTGCTATGAACATAGTTGAGCATGTGTCCTTGTGGTATGATTGAGTATTCCTTGGGTATATGCCCAAGAGTGGTATAGCTGGGTCTTAAGGGAGGCTGATTCCCAATTTTCTAAGAAAGAGCCATACTGATTTCCAAAGTGGCTGTACAAGTTTGCATTCCCACCAATAGTGGATGAGTGTTCCCCTTGCTCCACATCCTCTCCAACATAAGCTGTCTTCAGTGATTTTGATCTTAGCCATTCTGATGGGTGTAAGATGATATCTCAGAGTCTTTTTGATTTGCATTTTCCTGATAACTAAGGATGTTGAGCAATTCCTTAAATGTCTTTCAGCCATTTGAACTTGTTTTGTTGAGAATTCTCTGTTTAGCTCTATAGCCCATTTTTCAATTGGACTGTTGATTATTTTGATGTCTAAGTTCTTGAGTTTTTTATATATTCTGGATATCAGCCCTCTGTCAGATGTGGGGTTGGTGAAGATCTTTTCCCATTCTGTAGGCTGTTGTTTTGTCTTGTTAACCATGTCCTTTGCCCTACAAAAGCTTCTCAGTTTCAAGAGGTCCCATTTATTAATTGTTTCTCTAAGTGTCTGTGCAATACATCACCCTTTACAATAGCCACAAATGATATAAAATGTCTTGGGGTAACTCTAACTAAGCAAGTGAAGAACCTGTATGACAAGAACTTTAAGTCCCAGAAAAAAGAAATTGAAGAAGATGTCAGAAAATGGAAAGATCTCCCATGCTCATGGATAGGAAGGATTAACATAGTAAAAATGGCAGTCTTACCAAAAGCAATCTACAGATTCTATGCAATCCCCATAAAAATCCCAACACAATTCTTCACAGACCTGGAAAGAACAATACTCAGCTTCACAAGGAAAAACAAAAAAACCCCAGATAGCCAAAAGAATCCTTTACAATAAAACAACCTCTGGAGGCATCATGATCCCTGACTTCAAGCTCTACTATAAAGACACAGTAATAAAAACAGCTTGTTACTGGCATAAAAACTGAACAGAACTGAAGACCCTGACATTAATCCACACACCTATGAACATATGGTTTTCAACAAAGAAGCCAAAACTGTACCATGGAAAAAAGAAAGCATCTTCAACAAATGGTGCTGGTATAACTGCATGTCAACATGTAGAAGACTGCAAATAGATCCATATCTGTCACCGTGCACAAAACTTAAGTCCAAGTAGATCAAAGACCTCAACATAAATCCAGTTACTCTGAACCTGATAGAAGAGAAAGTAGGAAGTAGTCTTGAACTCATTGGCACCAAAGATCACTTCCTAAATATGATTTTTCTCTTAAAGAAGATAATTATATTTATAACAATCAAAGTATTTCTTCGGCAAGTGAGCATTGTTACAGGGTGATTTAATAAAATCTTCCCTAGTAAAGAAAGGAATATGTGTTAAAACAAAACAAAAACACCTTCTCTAACAAAATAACCAAAGGGTTTAATTTGTGTGTGTATGTGTGTGTGTGTGTGTGTGTGTGTGTGTGTGTGTGTGTGTGTGTAATAGGTAATGAGTTAGTGCTTTTGGAATTCACTGAAGTTTTTCTCTAAACTGAAGAAACTAGGATACAGTTTACTTCATACTACCAGATATTTAGTTGTATCTCAGTAAGTATAAACTGAAGGAAAGGAAAGGCCATTTTCTCTTGGACATCAGTGTTACCAATTTAACATTCATCTTTTTGTCTTGATTTTGCTTGTTTTATTTCCATTCATTTTTCTTATAATAATAATCTCTAGATAAAGGCTGATTCTCTTTCCTTTTTCCAGGCCTGCAGTGACACAACTTATTCTCCAGCTCACATAGAGAGTAGCCTTGCTTCACAGAGGTATTTCCAACAGAACTAGACTATTTATAGATGTTCCCTCTTTTATTGATCCATCTCATTTGGGAGGAAATCCTCATGAGATGATGGATCTTTATACAAATCTGCATCTGATTTCCATATGCTTATGAAGAAGCTGAAAGCAAGGGAAGCTGTAGTTCACATATCAAAATTTAGTAGCCAAACCATGGCAAGAGAATGATTGAAGACTCTCAAATTAATTTCATGGCTATTTGTTCCATTTAGGAATCACATCAAGCAAGTTGAAAGTGCATCACTTTATCCTTCTTGCCCAGGTAATAGGGCAATGAAAAATGAGCATATCCTCCACCTTCTAATGATAAATAATGACTTTTCCTTCACACCTAATGTGTATTTACAATATCATCAGAGAAGTCTAATTACCAGATATGACAATAAGATAGATATATCAGAGCAGCAGGAATTCAGATGAAACTCACAGGAAATAGGCACTGGCATCTTAGCCATTCATCAGTGTCATCAGCTTGATAGAAAAATGGTACGTAGAAGGCATGTAATGTGCTTTCCATTAAATATTCATTTAGATTGTAAATAACTTAAAAATTTAACCACCCAGAAAAAGAATACAAGAGAACAGTACAAGTATATTTGCTGCTAAAGGAGAACTGATAGCAGAACTAGAGGAGAAACTGTGGAAAAATTTACCATTAGTGATGCTACAATTACCACTGGAGGACCACAAGGACAAGAAGGAAAACATTTGATTTTATGCATATCATTTTAAAGAATATAATTTTGTGAACTTGATTTTTATTTGACTAGGTGAATATCACACTTTCTGCATAATGGTCATTCCTACAATTTCACTTTTCATACTTCTAAGTTATAAGCCATAAATGTGGTTCTTAGCATGGATGGTATTCCTGGTCAAAATCATTTCTTGCTCAGAATGCCTCATTAGGCTGGGCACTGAGTATTCTAGACTGCTATTTGCTGATCTTGGACTAATCATAGTACTATAGTCAAAGTTGTCCTGTGTCCTGCCTGGTCTGTAGCCACTCAGACCCAAATAAACACACAGAAGCTTATATTAATTACTAACTGTATGACCATTAGCTCAGGCTTATTACTGACTAGCTCTTACACTTAAAATTAATCAATAATTCTTATCTACATTTAGCCACATGCCTTGATACCTTTATTCAGTTCTGCCTTCACATCTTGCTTCCTCTGTGTCTGACTGGTGACTCCTGACTCAGCCTTCCTCTTCCCAGAATTCTCCTTGTCTGCTTATTCTGCCTATACTTCATGCCTGGCTACTGGTCAATCAACATTTTATTTATCAACCAATCAGAGCAGCACATTCACAGCATACAGAGCAATATCACTCATCATTTCCCCTCTTCTATCTATTTAAAAGGAAGGTTTTAACTTCAACATAGTAAAATTACATATAACAAAACAGTTATCAAGCAAGAATTACATTTGTAATATCTAATCTATTTGTATTTGGCAAAATTAAAATATTCTATCTATCCTATATTTGTGAGTCTAAAGTTTCATATATAATTTATCTTTTATCATAACCAAGGAAAATTATAATAATAACTATCTAGTCTTCAACTACATCAAAGACCTCAGAAGGATACAGTATTGCCTAAGTAAACAGGAAGAGCATTGTAAGCAACTTCCCAAAATCTAGAATGACAGAGACAGCTGCCTCCATGGACAGTCACTCAAAGTTTGTTTGCAATGTTGGGACATCTATCTTCAGCCCATAGGCCTAGTCTCTCAGTCACTACTCTTTGTGTCCTGTAGAATGTCTGGAGTCTTCTTCTTTGAAGCAGGAACCTGAAAACCATCTCATCTTTCAAAGTTCAATGGACACCTTCCTATGGATCCTGCATGTCCAGTTTATACAACATTTTGTCAATCAGTCCAGGCAAGAACAGTTTCTTGCCCAAATGGCTATTTTCACCAAGAAGATAAACTCCATATGGAGTGTCTTCGATGCCCATCCTCCTCTCTGAAGTAAATCAGTGCTGTCAGGTGCAGATGTGTCTCATTGTCCAGAAAGTCTAAGTTTTTAAAATGCCATATTCTGTAGGTCTTTGAAGTGTTTGAAGATTACCTAATTGAATTATATCTATGTATACCGAGAAAACTTAAACAAGACTATAAGTTTAATTATCATGGAGACTAATTATTAATCTGTATTTCTTAATTATACAATTTTAAATGAGCTATACAAACATAATACCTTAAACAAGAGTGGAAATATACATACAGTATAACAAAATTAACTTTAAATATGTATCAATAAAATAAAATCCATAGCAATGTAAAATATTTTAAACAAGTTTTTGCTCTTTAAAAGTAGATTCAATAATCCACCCTTTAATCCTATCATATCTATATCCTATATTTAGATATCATATCCCCCTTTCTTCTTTTAGAAAGAGATTGTCTATTACCAATAACAATTTGTAACCAACAGCCTAAACAAAGACAAACATCCAATCATCCATTTTTTGGGGAATGTGGGTGTAGTGTTCTAGGCTGCTTCCTGCCGATAGGGGGCACTGGTAGTCCTATGGAAATCCTGAGATAATTCAAAATAATGTTCAAGTCCTGGGAAGACCAGCTATAACCTTTGTTGATAGGTACCATCTGTTAAGGTTCAAGAGGTCTGTCTTGATCAAATCTGATCCATTTTAATGTGGAACAAATCCATAGCTTCTTGCTTCCTTTGAAACAAAAACAGAGCCTCCTTTCCAAAGCAACATAATCTTAGATCCAAATTTTGAAGTCAAGATACCTTTAAAATGCACATATTGGTTTAACTCAGTAGCCTTTACAATCAAATGTTTTTCTGCAGTTAAAAATCCTAAAGACAATATAATCCAGACTCTGTGTTTGATTTCCAACTTAATGTGGCTTTTTATATTACTTTTACTTTCTCTTTAAAGACTTTATTTTTTAAAACTTTCTATTTCTTTATATAACTGTCTGTCCTCCTTTTTCTCTTTCTTTTAAGTCTATGTACATTTTTACACACATTGTAAACGGTTTAGGGTTTATCCCATCTGAATCTGTCTTATTTTGAATTTATAACCCTTTTCTGACCAGGGGAGATTTTAAACTGTTAAACTGTGTGACCAGGATGAAAAGCAGCTGCCTTGGCTGCTGACTCTGCCCAGTTCAGCTTTTCAACGTGGCGGAGGTAATTCACCTCCAGCTTTGGGCCATGTGTACCATCAACTCTCAGAAGCAGTGGGTCTATGCCTCCATTAAAGCAGCCTGTAGCCCAGAAACCTCCTTTTTGCCTGTGCTAGCAAAAGCTATATCTACCATGCAGCATACTGCTCAGCTTGGAGACACCTCTGTGTGCTGTGGCAGGAATTCATCATGCTGCACATGCCCCTGTGAACCTGCCATATTGTAGCTCACAGCTTACCTGAGAGACACAACTAGGAAGCTGTTTTTAGCTCTGTTTTAGAATCTTACTTTTTAAAGATTTCTCAGGTTTTAGGTAGAAACTCTTGCCCCATGTCTTGGCACCATTTGTAGTTGAAGTTTTCCTGTGTCCCGCCCAGTCTACAGCCACTCAGACCCAAATAAACACACAGAGGCTTATATTAATTATGAACTATATGACCATTAGCTCAAACTTATTACTGACTAGCTCCTCCACCTAAATTAACCCATAATTCTTAACTATATTTAACCACACGGCTTGACACCTTTTTTCAGTTCTGCCTTCACATCTTGCTTCCTCTGTGTCTGACTGGTGACTCCTGACTCAGCCTTCCTCTTCCCAGAGTTCTCCTTGTCTGCTTATCCCACCTATACTTCCTGCCTGACTACTGGCCAATCAGCATTTTATTTATCAACCAATCAGAGCAACACATATTCACAGCATACAGAGAGACATCACCCATCATAGTACTAATAATTAGAGACCTTAATAATAAGTTATCATTCAGGAGGTAGTGGCTAGAGAAAGGATTTAAACAGAAGGCTGAAAAATTTTGTTTACTGTATTTTTTTAACCAAGGATTGAAAATGTGGACAGCAAATTAGGAGTTAACATCCACTGAACACTTACCAAGAACCAGGCACTATTTTGACATCAAACAAATCACATAATCACAATTCATCCTACAGAAATCATATCTTTGAATGAGAAAACTCATATAGCAATACAGGGACATTAAATTCTGAAAAATTAAGTAACTTGCCAAAAGTCACACTATGGCAAAAATTCAATTTTGAACCTGTCTATATAAATACAAAAGTTTCATTATTTTCATTATATGTCATGAATTTATTTGTATACATTCAAGTCATTAAAGGCAAAAATAAAAATATAATACTTAGATGCTGGTGAATGAGTGGTTTTTTTCACCTAATTGCCCAGAAGGTATATTGAGAAAAGTGTATATTCATAAGTGTGGTGATATTTTGTTTATGTTCTAACAAATAAAGCTTACTTGAAGATCAGAGTGTGGAGCTAGGCACTAGTTAACCATAGGGACCAGGCAGTGGTGGCACACACTTTTAATCTCAACACTTGGGAGGAAGAAGCAGGAAAATCAGGAGTTCAAGGCTACACTGATCTACACAAGATTGATCTGGTCTAAAAGAGAAAGAGAGGCTGGTAGTGGAGGCTTATAACTTTAATCTCAGGACTAGGGAGGTGAATGTTGCTGGATCCTAATGACTCCCTCAGGGGAGGGGGTGAGAATGTGTGGCATCAATGGCACAGACACTGGGAGTCAGTTGAAGGCAAACAACAAACTCCTGGTGTCTATGCCATTGATGCCATGCCTTCTCACCCCCTACCCCAAGGGAGCCACTAGGATCCAGAAACATCTGGAGGCCAATGTGGGGCCCAAACTGACAGCTGCATTCTCCTTGACAGATTTCATGGGGCCCAAACTGTCTCCTCATCTTTGAATATTGTATAGATATCCAACATGGAAGTGATAGGGGTGATAAAAAAGATTACCCATCTTTTAGAGGGAAACAGCAAACAAACAACAGTCAGACAGAGATGAGGATAGTCAACAGGGGGGAAAATTTGTATCCGACCCTTATGTCTTATGATTAGTGGGGGACTTCCATTTTTTTAGGCTATAACCATATACACACATGGTGTCTCTGGATGAGGGACAGCATTTGGGAGCAGAGCCTTGGTTGCACCTCCTGGGGGGTGAATCCATATGTGATGGCACTGGGTGAACTGAAACAGAAAAGAAAAATATGCTTTCCTAATAGTACAGGCAGACAAATATGATAGACAACACAAAAGAAGGAAAGAAATGGGGTGTCAATGTTTACCTGCCAAAGGGACTGAAAGAACACAAAACTGAGGGGCCTTCTCACCAAAACACACCATATTGGGGGTACTGTCAAGCACTGCAAGTGAATGGAGGGAGATGATCAGAACCTGCACTGGGAGACAGAAAGTAATGGAAGCCCCACATTCAAGCACCAGATGCTGCTGGATCCTAACGTCTCCCTTGGAGGAGGGAGTGAGAAGGTGTAGGCTCAATGGCACAGATACCAGGAGTTTGTTGTTTGCCTTCAACTGACTCCCTGTGCCATTGATGCTGCACCTTCTCACCACCTCCTCCAAGGGATCTAGCAACAGGTGGAGACAGTAATATAAGGTGGGATGAGACAGGAACTCAGCCCCTTTTCTGTGTGAGAATTTAGTAGAGGTAAGAAGTCTTTCTAGTGGCTGGCTCCTTTACTTCTCTGATCTTTCAGCAGTTACCCCAATATCTGACTCCAGGTTTTCATTATTAAGACCAATTAGAATTCGAGCAACACATATGAGATAGAGGAAAAGAACTACTTTGCCCTGCATTTTAAATATCACTTCTTAGAATGTCAGCTTAGAGATAAAATATTTGTAAAGCATGCACAAGGACTTGAATTAGACCCTTGGCACCACATAATACCTAGCATGGCCAAGCATACATTTTACCATCTGATTGGATAGGCCAAAGCAGGCATGGGTGAGCTCTACTACAGCTTACTGTAAGCTCATGGTAGGTTTTATCAACAGAGATAAAAAAGGCATCTATGACCAGAGGGAAGTAGATGTGAGACTAGAACTCCAGGTTTACCTGGAACTCTGTCAAATCAACATTCAAGGTGCCATCAAATCTCAGTGAAGTGGTAAAGAAATACAAATAAATGGCTTGTTGACTACCGTACACTGGTGATAGGATTGTGAAAGGTTTCAAATGCTGCCATTGCTAACATCAGCTCCAGTGCAAAGTAAGCAAGCACTCTTTGTATGGGCAACAGAGATCACTCCATCTCTGGAATGAATTCTGGGGTGAGGACTCAGAGTTGGGCTAGAGAGTTTGGGTGTGAAGGTCATACCCCTCACACATCCTACTGACTAAGGCCCTGATTTATATGGCTTCCCAGAATACTTTTTCCATTGTTCTGGCTCTGGAGGTTTTTCTGTATGAGACTTTTCAGTATGAGTATGGGCAGTGCTACACATTCTTTCAAGGACAGATTCTCCAATGTATTTGTTTTTGCCTTGAATTTTTTTATGCCCAGTGTCACATAACTTTTTATGTATTTATTAATTTAAGATACAAGGCAATGAGTTTAAGTAAGGCATTTTTTATACATGTATGTTATTGCACTTTATTCTAATAATATCTCTTCCCCTGACCTCTGCTTGCAGGTCATGATTGATGGTTTTTCTGAGTGGCATTTGAAATGAATAAATGAGTCTGTCCTAGAACTCAGCCATAGAGGGAAATGTTACTTCTTCACACCTGTTCCCTCAAGGAATGGATAGCTCTTCTCTGGTATGCGGGAGTCTCTTGATAGCTCCCATTTCACTGAGGTCCTGCCTTACGGGTAGAATAAAATATGAGTGACTCAGATGAGAAGACACGATAATAGGAAAGAGTGATGTTAGCAAGGCCAAGTCATGGGAAAATCGCTTTCTAAATTAGGGTATATTTCTGAGATGGACATTTCAGGTACAGATGTAAAGTAGAGCAATGTGTGCTTTTGCTTGCTGTGTACTGGAGAAGAACAGTATCTGCAAGTCTTTCCATTAATATTCTGGAGCCATGTTTCATGTCCCCTTCCTGCTTTCACTAAAGCTTACAATTCTCCTGAGGTGTTACAACAGTAAATCATAACATGTTACTGGTGAATATGCCCCCAGATGCTGAGATATCTGTGTCCTTGTGCAAGCAGGTACTGAGTTCTGAGTGAAATAGAGTGTGTCTTCCAAAGTCATATATTTAAATGAATAGACAGTCTCCAGAATTCCAGTAACTTCATGGAATGACTGAAAAGAATATTTTGCTAAAAGCATAATGAATTAATAATAGACAAATGAGAGGTTAGAAGAGTTTAGTCAGTAGCATGAGGATCTGAGTTCAGATCCCCAGAATCCACATAAACAATAAAGCTAGGCATGGTAGTGTGTGCTTGTAATCCAAGTGATGGTAAGATGGGAGCAGAGACTGCTGATGTGGATGTGAGAACTACCACTCCTGCTCCTACAGAGGATGGGCTTCAGTCAGATGGCTCTCAGAGGAGATAATCATAAAACCTTAGTGCCAGGCTTCATGATAAAGATTTTGAAGTAAGTTTACTGTAGATCACTCTCACCATTAATGGAAGACTTGCTAAGGTAGAATTCACAATCAAAATGAATGCTAGAGAAATATCATTATAAAATTTTTAGAGTTTAATCACACTTTGTTCGACTGTTTTGATGACCATCCAGACTTAAAATCAAGACAGTTAAATTTGTCAGACATGTTAAACAAAACATTCAAGAAGATTGCCTTCAAATTTTAAGATAATTCAGCTTCAATGGCAGAATTGTAGCCAAATGTGGTGACTGTTACCCAGAAAATTTAGAAAATACTGTAGAAATGCTAAAATATTGACTGAAATGTCAGAAGAGAAGGTTCTTTCAATTTTTTTGTTGTTTGTTTGTTCCAAGGAGAGAGTGGTCTTCTTAAGGAAATGTAGCAGAGGTTGCCCCTGACCTGCTCCAAGAGTCCCCCAACACACACACATTTCCTAGAGATCTTGCTTCTTGTGAGTTGGCATGACAAAGGAAAGGGTCATTTCTTTGGGAAAGGAAATTGAGACTGTTAACAGAAGTGGGAAAAGTGGTTCCCACATGTAAAAAAATGAGCTTCTAAGTCAGAAGAAAATTTGCAAAGAGCTCATTAAAAAGTAGGAATCTTGTTATAACTGGTTTTCTTATCTGCTTATTCCTAATTAGATTTAAGAAACCACAAAAGAATCTTAATTATAGTTAAGAAACTACAGAAGAATTGGCCCCAGTGTAAAGAGCTTTGGAAAAATTATTGTAATTTGAGACTGTACTTCAGATACTACATTGCACTCTACCTTCTGTTACTGTGATTTATATCCTAAATTTCATCATTTTGTTTTTTGGAATATGTTCTAGTGACCAGAGAATAGCTGTGTTTTACCTCTATCTGTCTAGCTTTAAATTAATTTGATTTTCATTGAAGAAAAAATGTAGCTTCCAGTGTTTAGATCCATGTCTCACTGGTTTTAACAGTGGCACTTGTGCCCAAACTTGCCGCTATGACATTTGCTATGAACCTGCTGACCCAGCTGTGCACAGACTGAGCATCTTTATAACTATTGATTATCCTAGGCTTGCCTGGATCACAACCTTTGTGTGATGCATGCCAAGTGTGCACTGGTCTGTAGGTGGAAAAAAAGGGAAGAAAGAGTTTTCTGATGCTTGTGAGGACATAGCTATACTCAAAAAGGATTTTAAGGAGATTGATATAGATTCTGTTCAAGGTAAGAATGAGGAAGAAACAGAGAACAGCTGATTGTGTATTCCTTTTAGCTCTGAAGCAGACTGCATTCCCAGAGATTCAGCTTCAACATTAACTGACTGATATTGAATTTTTTATTAGATGTCTTCACTCAATTGTAAACTTCTCTGTCCTTTTCATAATTTTTCAAAATAAAGCTTTATGAAAAAGAAGTAAAACATAATATGAAATGAGCAAATCTGCCAGAGATTTGATTTAACTCACCAAACAATGACGGACCTTATAAGACATTACATCTAGGATACATAGGAATTGAAAGAACCACACACATTTTATGTAGATCATAAAATGTTGAATAAATTTTTTTAATAAGTACAGAACTAGTAATTACCATGGAGCAATAATCAACCATATTTCCAGAGGATAATTTACATTTCCATTATGAGCAGTATCATCAAGTCCATCAAGATCTAAAGGAGCTGAAAGACAATGGAAGACAAGCAACCAAAAAATGGTGCACCAGGCAGATTGCATAGTCACCTTTTGTATATGTGTTTTCATTTGTTTATTTTTTATATATTTACAGTTGTCTGACTTTTTTCTAGCAAGCAATCTAAAATTAAGACAACACAGAAAGAAAGGTTGCTTCAATTTTGCCAAATAGTAACTCTGCTGTAGAACTCTGTCAAAGAGTAATGATTTTCTAATTATTAACAAAATAGAAACCATGATTATGAAACTGAATTGTAATTGTATGAATTACTTCATTAGACTATAATACTTCCAATATACCATAAATTAGAATATCTTCTTATTAAAAAGTATGAATTTGCTTAATCTAACAGCAGTAATTACAATGCCAGAATTAGGACCAGTATTTTACTAGCCTGCACTGCAGAATGCCCATTCTCCAGCTGGCAATCAGTGCTTTCCTCTACCACTAAGTTTGCTGGTTGGAGGCTGCACTCTTCCTTTGCTTGTCTGGTTATCTCTCATCTCTTTCTTTTGCTATCCTTTGTATTCTATCCCTAAATTTCTAAAACTGGAAGTTAGTGAAAACATGCTACATAGAAATTTGTTTTATAAAGGACTTTTCAGGAATGTACATGACCTACTGATGAAGTTACACCATCCCTCTGTCTCAAAGCCAGAGATAAATGGTTAAGATTTAAGTCATTTAATTCATAATGGTTATTGTCACTGGCTTTTAATTTGTCTTCATGTAGTTCACAGGTGGCACATTTTTCTCACTGCTCAGAGATATTTTCTCATCAGAAGTTAAGTACTATATTCTCTAGAGGATGCATCATATATTTCAAAAGTACTTAGTAACTTGTTGTATGAGAATATTAATGAACATCATAAAACATCTATTCTGATGCATATCTGCAAGACAGAAGACATAGATAATTATGACACAGAAGCCTTCTGTGTAGCATGAGTGCTTAGGCTACAGTTGATCTAATTCCTCTTATTATTTGAGATGTAAGAACTGTGTAGGTAGTAGAAAACCCCATAATTACATATGGATGCTTGTTTATCTGCAGCTTTTTTGTTTTGTTGGAGCTGAGGACCGAACCCAGGGCCTTGCACTTGCTAGGCAAGCACTCTACCACTGAGCTAAATCCCCAACCCATCTGCAGCTTTCTATACAGTTTCAAAAGGGACAAATCATGGCCAGTACTGGTCAGAATAATACTGACAGATGCATGGCAATTCAAGGATTTTGGTATTAACTGGTGGAATATTTCCCATCTAAGATTTACTACACTGGTTTTGGACAGATACTTCCTAACTTTTTTGCCAGCAATTGCATTAGACTCTTGATGACATATGAAGTATTCTGTGCTGGAAAATAGGCCCAAAATAGAAAAAAAAAGATCTTCTTGTTTTACTACAGTGCACTCCTCAGTACAACCCCAGTTTTGTTTATTGAATTGTAACTAGATCTTTGAAAGAAAGACACTTTGAAAGTTTTAATTAAAATGCAAGTACATCACATGGGAATTTTCATTATAGATTACCAACTGAAAAAGTGTTTTGAATAACTGAAAACACAGATGATATGTAATGGCACTGAAGGGTAATTTTTTAAAAATTTTTACTTATTCTCTCATACAGTACATCTCAATCACAGCTTTCCCTCCCTCTGCTCCTCTCAGTTGGCTCCCCATTACTCCCTCCTCTAGATCCATTACCTCATCCTGTCTCACCCCAGAAAGGGCAGGCTTTCCAGGAACATCAACTGAACACAGCACAAGATACAATAAGACTAGTCACAAACCCTCTTATCAAGGCTGGGTAAAGCAAGCCAATAGGAGGAAAAGAGTCCCAAGAGCAGGCAAAAGACACCCCAAATTCCACTGTCAGGAGTCCCTCAAAACACCAACCAAACAACCATGACATATATGCAGAGGACCTAGCACAGACCCATGCAGGCCCTACAATTACAAGTTCAGTCTCTGTGAGCCACCATGAACCCTGTTTAACTGATTCTGAGAGCCATGCTCTCCTATTGTCTTCAGGCCCCATTGGCTTTCTCAATCCCTCCTCTCAGCCTTCAATGGTGTTTCCTGAGATCTGAAGAAAGGGACACAACAGAGACCTCCAACAGGAGCTCTTTCCACCTCTTTGGCTCTGTCTCTGCATCTGATTCATCAGAAGCTGGAGGCAGCCTCTCTGATGACCACTGGATTAGGCATCAATCTATTAGGCAGAACATCATTAGGGATCATTTCATTGATTTCTTTTCTAGTCATTTTGGTTCTACTCTAAGTCTTTGAAATTTCCAGCATTCAGATCCTGATCTTCCAGGCAGTGTCTGGTGTGGGCTCCCTATCCTGGTGTGGCTTTCAAATAAGAGTAGTCATTGGTTGGCCACTCCCACAAGTTAGGTGCCATCATTGCCCCAGCACATCCTGCAGGCAGATCACAGGTTGAAGGTTTTGTGGCTGTGGTTGGTGTCCTAGTCCAACCACTTGGAGCCTGGAATGGTTACAGAAGTCAAGACTCCATATCATCCATTACTAAGAGTCCTTGCTAGTGTCATTCTCATGGATTCCAGGGAGTTTGCATTGCACTAAGTTTCCACATTGCCCTCCCCAATGACTTCCAGGATCAGTCATCTACCCCTATACTCTCTCCTTCAAATTATTTCCCCACACTTGATCCCTTCTATTCCCATGCCCAAATGTTCCCAGTACACACACAAAATCTATTCTATTTCCCTATCCCAGGAAGATCCATGAGCCCACTCTACAGCCCTCCTTGTTACTTAGTTTCTCTGGATCTGTGGATTGTAGCATGATTATCCTTTACCTAACAGCTAATATACACTTATAAGTGAGTACATACCATGTTTGGCTTTCTGGTTCTATGGTTACCACACTCAGGATGATTGTTTTTCTAGTTCCATCCATTTGCCTCAAAATTTTATGATTTTTTTTTAACAACTGAGTAATATTCTGCTGTGGGATGTTCTGTATACTGTGAATGTGTTGCTCTGATTGGTTGATAAATATAAAGCTGATTGGCCAGTAGCCAGGCAGAAAGTATAGGTGGGATAAGCAGAGAGAATTCTTCGAAGAGGAAGGCTGAGTCAGCAGATGCTAGCATCCAGGGAGCAGCATGTAATGACACACCGATAAGGCCATGGAACACATGGCAACATATAGATTAACAGAAATGGGCTGAGTTTAAGTGCAAGAGCTAATCAGTGGTAGGCCTGACCTAATGGCCAAGCAGTTATAATTAATATAAGCTTCTGAGTGATTTTTTTTGTTTGTTTTTGTTTTTCGAGACAGGGTTTCTCTGTGTAGCTTTGCGCCTTTCCTGGAACTTACTTGGTAGCCCAGGCTGGCCTCGAACTCACAGAGATCCGCCTGCCTCTGCCTCCCGAGTGCTGGGATTAAAGGCATGCGCCACCACCGCTCGGCATGAGTGATTATTTTATAAGTGGCTGTGGGGTCCCTGGGACTGGGCAGGACCGGAGAAAACTTCAGCAACAAATGGCTCCCAGTGGCTCGAGTTTCCACCTGAAACCTGGGAATACTTAATAAGCAATTCTAAATGGAGCCAAAACCAGGTTCCTGCTTCATGTCTCGTGTAGGTGGCAAGATACTGAAATATGCAGGCTTGAGCTACTCTGTGGCAGGTTCACAGCATGTAGGCTGGAACTACAGCGTGGCACATTCCCGCCCAGTTACATAGAGGTATCTGCAAGCCGCACAACATAGTGCGTGGTGGATATAGCTTTTGCTACTAAAAAAATAAAAAGATCTCTGGGCTACCCGCTGCTGGATGGAAGCATAGACCCACTGCTTCCCAGAGCTGGCAGTGAGCATGGCTCTCAAAACTGGCAGAAAAGGTGGAAACAGACTTCATTCCGCTAAAGGAAAGGAGACAATCAAGCGCAGGGCTTTTGCTTGCGCTCATAGCATCATGAGCACCGCCGTTCAGCTTGGATGAGGTGACAGCTCATTGTGCTCCTGATTTGCTTTATCCCAATGGACTTAGCTTAGCTCCACTTAAAAGAAACAAGAGGAAACTAGAATACTCCATTATGTAAATGTACCACATTTTCTTTATCTATTCTTTGGTTAAGGGATATCTGGGTTATTTCCAGATTCTGGTTATTATGAATAAAAACCCCTATGAACATAATTGAGCAAGTGTTCTTGTGGTAGAATGGAGCATATTTTGGCTAATGCCCAAGAGTGTGATAGCTGCATCTTGAGGTAGATCTATTCCCAATTTTCTGAGAAGCCACCATGTTGATTTCCACAGTGGTTATAAAAGTTTGCAATACCACCAGCAGAGGAGAAATGCTAACCTTGCTCTATATCCTCACCAACATAAGCTGTCTCTTGTGTTTTTTGATGTTAGCCATTTTGACAGGTATAAGATGGAATCTCAAAGTAGTTTTGATTTGCATTTCCATGATGGCTAACCATGTTGAATATTTCCTTAAGAATTTCTGTTTAGGTCTGTGCTCCATTTTTAGTTGGATTGTTTGGTTTGTTGATGTCTAGTTTCTTGAGTTCTCTAAGAATTTTGAATATTAGTCCTCTATTGGAAGTGGAGTTGGAAAAAATCTTTTCCCATTGTGTGGGCTGCAGTTTTGTTCTATTGACAGTGTCCTTTGCCTTACAAAAACTTTCATTTACATGAGGTCCAATTTGTTAGTTTTTAATCTTCGAGTCTGCACTATTGGTGTTTGGTTCAGGAAGTTGTCTCCTATGGCAACTTTTCAAGGCTCTTCCCCATTTTCTCTTCTATCAGGTCTAGTGTGTCTGGATTTATGTTGAGGTCTTTGATCTACTTGGACTTGAGTTCTGTTTAGGGTGACATATTTGGATATATTTGTGTTTGTGTGAAATGTTCTATAGATACCTGTTAAATCCATTTGGTTTATAACATCTATTAGCTCTACTATTTCTCTGTTTAGTTTTTGTCTTGATAACTTTTCCATTGGTGAGAATGGGATATTAAATTCTCCCACCATCAATGTGTTAAGATTAATATATATATTATACATTATATAATAACTAATACATATAATATATATTATAATATATAATATATAATATATAATATAATATATAACTAATATAAAAGGTAAGCTTTTACAAATGTTGGGGCTCTTGCATTTGGGGCATAGATGTTAAGATTTGAAATGTCAGCCAGTGGTGGTGGTGCATGCCTTTAATCCCAGCACTGAGGAGGCAGAGGCAGGAGGATCTTTGTGAATTCAAGGCCAGACAGGTCTACAAAGTGAGTACCAGGTGAGCCAGGACAACACAGAGAATCCTCGTCTCAAAAAACAACAAAACAACAGCAGCAACAAGAGCAACAACAGAATTGAAATGTCACCTTGGTTGATTTTTCCTTTAATGAGTGTGAATTGTCTTTCCCTTCTCTTTTTGAAGTCTATTATGCTAGATATTAGAATGGCTATACCAGCTTGCTTCTTAAGTCCATTTGCTGGGAAAATCTTTTTTCCAATAGTTTACTCAGGTAATTTCTATTCTTTTCTTTTTCCTTTTTTCCCTTTTTCTTTTCTGTTTTTCAAGACAGGGTTTCTCTGCATAGTTTTGGTGCTTGTCCTGGATCTCCCTCTGCAGACCAGGCTGGCCTCAAACTCACAGAGCTCCACCTGGCTCTGCCTTCCGAGTTCTGGGATTAAAGGCATGCACCACCAATGCATGGCAAGGAATGCTTCTTGTGTGTAGCATAAGGACAGATCTTGTTTTCACATTTATTCTGTTAGTCTTTGTCTTTTTATTGGGGAATTGAGTCCATTGATATTGAGAGATATCAATGACTAATGATTGTTAATTCCTAACATTTGATTGTTGGTGGTGTGGGTGAGCCATTGTGTGTGTGTGTGTGTGTGTGTGTGTGTGTGTGTGTGTGTGTGCATGTTCATGCACATGTCTGCACTTCCTTTCTTTTGGTTTTGTTTGTGTGGGATTATTTATTTATTATATATTCATGGGTGCACTAAAGCTCTTTGGATTGAATTTTTATTTTTAGTACCTTCTGAATGGCTGGATTTGTAGAGAAATATTGTTTTAATTTGACTTTATCATGGAATATCTTGTTTTCTTCATCTATGGTGATTGAGTATTTTGCTGGGTACAGTAGTTTGACCTGGTATTTATGGTCTTTTAGAGGATGCAAGACATCTGTTCAGGTCCTTCTGGCTTATAGAGCCTTCACTGAGAAGTCTGGTATAATTATAATAGATCTGCCTTTATTTGTTATTGCTCTTTTCTCTTGCAGCTTTTAATATTCTTTCTTTGCTCTCTATGTTTAGTGCTTTTTTTATTTCACAAGGGGACTTTCTTTTCTCATCCAATCTATTTGGTGTTCTATAAGTTTATTGTACCTTTATAGGCATCTCCTTCTTTAGGTTAGGGATATTTTCTTTTACAATTTTGTTGAAAATATTTTCTGGCCCTTTAAACTGGAATTCTTCTCCTTCTTTTCCTATTATTTTTGTTTGATCTTTTTATAGTGTTACAAATGCCCTGGATGATTTGTGTCAAGATTTTTTTAGATTTAACATCTTCTTTGAATGATGTATCTATTTCTTCTCTTGCATCTAAATACTTGAAATTCTCTCTCCCATCTCCATGAATCTGTAGGTCCTTGTAGACAAATTTCTAAACAGTCTTATTAAATAAACACAGAGCTATAAGCCCAAGATATCAGAAACTAGCGAAATGCCAAGGCTACCTTTAGCTTACAACTTTTTGCTGTCACTTCCCCTGAGAGTTTCTTCCTGTCTGATTTGTCTCTTTATTGCCTTTCTGTTCTGCCTTCTCATTGGCTCTAAACCCAACCACATGACTTCCTTGCCACTGCCTGTCTATACAGACCTCCAGATCTCTATGGTTGTTACTGGGATTAAAGATTCGTATCACCACACTTGGCTGTGTCCTTGACCACACAGAGACACTGCCTGCCATGTGATTGGATTAAGGGCATGGGCTACTGTGAGGGACAAGGACAGAATCTCTAGTTAATGGAAAAATACAGACCCCCATAAGACAGGGAACTAGAACATCCTAAGGTCAGGTTGCCTAGCGACAGGACATTGAGTCAGAGCCCTTGACCTTTTCACCCTGTCAACATCCTGCATAAACATCCTACACAAACATCCTGTTAGCTTGCCCTACCCTATGCAGATAACAGCTTCTTGCTCCCCGAACCCTACAGGAACTATATAAACCCGCCTGGAGAAAAATAAAGCTGCACCTTGATCAGCATCTTGACTTGGTGTATTCCTTTGTGTCTCCTGCCCCTATCATTCCGTCCTTAGGGTGGTCGAGTTCCCGTTGAAGCCCTGCTGGCCGGGGCAGGCTACCACCACCTGACTTCTGTTCCTGGCTCACTAATCACCTCTGATCTTCAGGCAAACTTCATTTATTAACATACAAATAAAATCACATTTCAGCACAATTAAAATATCATCACACGTCCTGTTCACTTACCTAGACATTCCATTTCCAGAATGTCCTTACTTTGCCTTTTCTTTATTTCTTTTCTTTCCATTTTCAGGTCTTGAACAGTTCCATTAATTTCCTTCAACTATTTGTTTGTTTGTTTGTTTGTTTGTTTTTTCTTGACATTCTTAGCTTTTTTAAAGGGATTTCCTCATTTTCTTTAAGTTTTTTGTTTGTTTGTTAGTCTTTCCCTGATTTCTTTAAGGGGTTTATTTACTTCTTCTTTAAGGAATTCTATCATCTTCATAAAATTGGTTTTAAGGTCTTTTTTCTTGTGTTTAATCTGTGTTGGGATATGCAGTGCATTCTGTAGTAGGGTAGCTGGGTTCTGATGGTGACATATTACTCTGGATATTGTTGATAGATTTCTTATGCTGGGGTCTAGTCATCAGGGTTTCGGGTGACAATAGGTCTAGGTGCAGATTTCTGGGTTTGTCTGTGTTGGATAAGAGTTTTGTTCCTTGGTTTCTGGTCCTCTCTGGTTGTCTTGCCTGAGTGGCCTGTATTTGAGCAGATGTTTTCCACCCAAATTGGGGGCTGAACTTCTGGTGGCCAGTGTGATCTCTTGTCTAGCATGGGATCTCCACCTGAGTTGGAAGCTAGTACATGGTGAGGAGGAGGAAAGTGGGTATTCAGGATAGCCTTTCAGGGGGGCACTGAGAGTGTGGAGAAGGGCTGAAGAGTCAGCCTACACTCTTCAGGCAGGTGTGGCCTTTGCTTTGATAGGAGTATGTGCCAGGGTTAGGGACTAGGACACAATGAAGATGGGGAGAATGAGAACTGAGGATTGGATCCCTTGGAAGCTACAGAGTGGGGAAGGTCCCCTTGAGGCTGGCCTACCTGTTCTTCTGACAGCTGTAGTGTGTGGTTGGGCAGAAGATGCTTGCCCAAGGAAACTGAATTAGTGAGCTAGTAAAATATTGTCCATGTAATGATAAATTATAGATTTAGGAAATTGTTTACATATTGCTTCCAAAGGCTATCATACAAAATAGTGGCACAGGGTGGGGCTATTTAACATTCCCTGTGGGAGAACCCTCCATTGATATCTCTTAACTGGCTGAGAATTATTATAAGCAGGCACCATGAAAGCCAATCATTCTCTGTCCTTTTTTGTAAAGGTATTGAGAAGAAACAGTCTTTCAAATAGATAACTATAAGAAGCCATACTTTAGATAACATAGTAAACAAATGAATTCCAGATTGGAGAGAGCCCATTGGCTGAATTACTTTGTTAATTGCTCTTAGGTCTGTTATCATTCTTCATTTATCAGATTTCTTTTTAATAACAAATACAGAATAATTCCAAGGACTGGTTGATTCTTCAATATGCTGAGCATTTAACTGCTCTAGTACCAGCTCTTCTAAAGCCTGCAGTTTCTCTGTTGTTAAAGGCCATTGATGAACGCATACAGGCTTGTCTGTTAACCATTTTAAAGGTAGAGCTGTTGGTATCTTTGAAAGATCATCAATTGTGTGCTATTCTTGTACAATCTGGATGGTCAGTGACTGCTGTTTATAATATCTCCTAATAATTCTCTCAGAAACATGTGTTAGTTTATGGTTTGTTTCTGAGGTTGGAGGAATGTTAATCTGAGTATTCCATTGTTGTAATTGATCATGTCCCCATAAATTCATAGCTATATTAGCCACATATAACTTTAATTTTCCTCTCTATCCTTCTGTCCCTATATATTTGAGCCATCTTGCATTCTGTTTCACTTGAGATAATGTTCCAATCCCTAACAACTGAATATTTACCTCCAGAAGAGACCAATTTGATTGCCAAAATTCTGGTGTAATTATTGTAACATCTGCACCTGTGTCTACCAAACCTTCCAAGAGAATGTCATTTATTTGTATTTTTAATTTTGGTCTTTGTTCATTTGTAGAAGTTTGCAAAAAAAAATTCTTTATGGTTTCTCCTGAATTTCCTGTTCTTTTTGCAATAGTTGTTTAATCACCCCAAGCAGCCTGCTCTATTCTAATAGGCATTTGGTTATTTTAATTGCTCTGAGAAGGATTTCTTCTATAATGGCAGGAAAAGTCTGAACTGAACTTGCCATAGGGGCCTACATGAGGCCCCTCAGGGAATTTCCCAATGGCAGAGGCAAAGAATTACCTGGTCTATCCCTGTTAATCTACATTCATTAGTCTAATGTTTACCCTTACCATACCTTCTGCATAATCCAGAAGGGAGGGGCATTCTGTTGTCATTGTTTCTTGAATAAACATTGTTTCTTTGAACACCCTGTTTACACTCCCTTTTCAAATGATCTTGTTTACCACAATTAAAACATCTGACATTATTATTTTTCCTCAAAGCTTTTGATATCACCCCTCAAATCCACATATCATCATGGTCATGAGACTCAATATTAATTGTGTCCCTGATCCAATTCTCCAAGGGTGCTGATCTGGCCTTTAATGGCCTGATTATTCTTTTGCATGCTGCATTTGTGCTCTCAAAAGCCAAAGATTCAATTATTATCTGTCTAGCTTCTGAATTTGGTATCATTCCTTATACTGCTGAAGACAGCCTTTGTAAGAAATCCGTGAAAGATTCTCTGGGGCCTTGTATAACTTTCATGAATGATTCAATTTTCTTCCCTGCTTCCTCAATTCTGTCCCATGCATTCATGGCTGCCCAGTAGCATAAAATTAGGTTTGATTATAATATAAACATTGTTTTTATATATCAGCATAATCACCATCTCCATGAAGCTGATCCTGGGAAATTTCCACACCTGTAGCCATGCATCATTGTTCTATCGTTTAGCCTCCTCTTTAAACCAGGTTCTCCACTGTAACTGTGGACTGGCCTCTACAACAGCTGTAATTAATTCTTTCCAGTCCCGAGGGATAATTCTATAACAAGTTGACCACAAGTTTAACATCTGCTTTACAAATGGAGAATGCATGCCATATGATACTATAGCTTCTTTAAATCTCCTTAAATCTAACATTTCAACTGGAGTCCAATTAGCTTGTACACAAGCATTTGGCAGTTGCTGTAAGGTTACTGGGAAGGATAAAGTTTGCTGTCTGATAACCTAATCTGTTTCTCTGTAACTGTACAATTCAATCCTGAGATAATTTCTTCTTTAAATTTTCCTGTCTGGGTCTGAATTTTTCTGTAATTCATTTTAGCAGGTTTTTCTAAAGTCAATCCCTAGTTATGTTCACCTTTAAATTCTCCTGTCTGGGTCTGAATTTCTCTGATTCATTTTAACACATTTTTCTAAAGCTTTTATTTTTGCACTCAAAATGACCAACCTTTTTAATGCTAAAGTAAAAATGATCAAACAAATAATATTCATAATTGATGTTATATACATCCCACCAACATTATCCTCTCATTTAATTGTTCCACTTTCAGACTGCCTAATGTGTTATCAAACAGAGACCAAATTTCTTCCATTGTAAAAATGTTTCCCAATTTTATTGTGGGAAAAATTCTATTTTAACTAATTTCACCCTTTAAGATAACTTAATTGACTTACCAAGTCTGCTGACTGCATAGAAGAGTTGAAGTCAGAGGGAATTTGAAAGCTGCTACCTAGTGTGGTGCAGTAGAGATGGGAAACCAGAGAGAGAGAGAGAGAGAGAGAGAGAGAGAGAGAGAGAGAGAGAGAGAGTCCACCATCCACCAGGAGAAAGAAAGCCAAAGAGAGTCTGGTCACATGCTCTGGCCTGAGCCACACACCTGGGCCTGAGCAAGGGGCCTTGTAAGCCCATAAGCAGATTTTTAATAAATTCCTGCCACATTGAGTGCCAATTGTAGATGAATTTCTAAATGGTCTTATTAAATACAAAACAGGGAGCCAGATATGTGGGTGAAAGCCTGGGAGAGATCAGGGAAATAGGGAAAGCCACCAGACATCCTTACCTTACCTAGTCTCCAGCTTTCCAAATGCTGTGACTTCCTATCTACCCACTCCTAATGCCTTGTTATTATGCCATCTGATTTGCTGTCTCTACCCAGCTACATAACTTCCTGTTTCTGCCCAGCTCTGTCACTTCCTGTCTGTCTGTACAAACCTCGATGGTTAACTAGTGTTGGAATTTTAAGGAGTGTGCCATCACACCTGGCTCTGTTTCCAGTGTGGCCTTGAGCACACAGAGATCCTGCCTGCCAAGAGATAGGATTAAAGGTGTGTACTTACATTGCATGACTTCTGTGTTGTGACTGGATTTTTCCTTTGCTCTCTAGGCAATCTTCATTTATTAAAGCACAAATAAAATATCACCACATTTCAACAAAAATAAAATATCACAACAATGGATGACATTGATTAATTATGGACAGAAAGTGAACCTTGGCAAAGAGCTTGAAGTAATTTTTTAGGAGAGGTTAACAGCAAATATCCCAAAAGCAATAGATTTCAACTTATAAATAGAGCTGATTGGATACTGCCTTGCATTGTATGGGAAACACCAATATCTGGCCACCATACATTTTATCCAGATGCAAACAAACAAGGAAAGGCAGGTTAGAAATCAGAAAAATTAAGTAAAGTTATTCAAAGTCCTTATAATTTGGTTCAAAAATCAGAATTATATGCTTATCTGATGGTATTAATGGATTTTTTGGAAACTCTCAACATAGTTACTGACTCTAAGTATGCTAAAAGAGTGGTCTTACATATTAAGACTGCAGAATTTATCCCTGATGAGTCAGAATTAACTTTGTTATTTAGTTACTTACAAGATAAATTAGGAATAGGAAGCATCCCTTATATATAACTCACATCTGATCCCATATGATTCTGCCAGTCCCTCTAGCACAAGGTAATGATGAAATTGATAAACTATTGATAGGAAATGTGCTGGAGGCCTCAGAATTTCATAAAAAACATCATGTCAATAGTAGAGATTTAAAAAGGGATTTTTCCATAACCTGGAAACAAGCCACGGAAATTATAAGGAAATGTCCTACTTGTTCTTTTCATAATCAGATTCCATTACTAGCAGGATGTAACCCAAAGGGTACTCAGAGGAATGAAATCTGGCAGATGGATATGTTTCACTTTGCAGAATTTGGAAAATTGAAATATATACACCACATCATTGATACCTATTCAGGATTTCAATGGGCAACTCCTCTGAGCTGAGAAAAGGCTGATTCTGTAATCACACATTTGCTAGAAATTATGGCCAACATGGGTATACCTGAACAAATTAAAACTGCCAATGCTTCAGCATATATCTCTGGTAAAATGAAACATATTTTTATTACACTATTGCTTATTACAATATAAAGCATATTACAAGTATACCACATAATCCTACAGGCCAAGCAGTTATGGAAATATCAAATAGAACTCTAAAGGGTATGCTAAATAAATAGAAACAAATTCCCCAGAAATAGATTAAATAATGCTCTATTAACATTGAATTTTCTCAATCCTAATGAGAAAGGAACAACAGCTATGGAGAAACATTGGATAATAGAAAAAAATGCAGAATTCAATCAGCCTATATGCTTTAAAGATGTGCTGACCTCAGAATGGAAATGAGGAGATGTATGATGATGGTTTCTACAGGAGAAGAAAAGCTATGGATACCATCAAGGTTGATAAAGGTTCAATTTGAACAAGAGAGACCTCTTAATGAGAAGAGGTGATAGTTTGTCCACCAGACTGATCATTCAATTTAAACTAACTTATAAAACTAACAAATGCTTTTCATTTAATCAGATATAACTCAACAAAAGGGAACATCCTCATAGTTAGGCTTGGGGAAGGGTTTTTGTTTTTGTCTTTTGGGAGAATGAAGGCTAAGGTATCTGAAGAACACTGGAAAAATGAGACATATAAAGAAAAAGGACAAATCATCCAGAAAAAATATCCCAAGAGAAAGAATAAATTGGTCTACTGGTATATCACATATAAAGTTTCATAATTCTCTCATAATGCATGTTTCTGCTCTTCTCTACAGATACTTAACACAAATGGTCTTTATGTGGTCCCCATTCAATTAAAAATTAAAGCTGGCTTTGGAGTTGGAAAATGTATCTATCCTTCTCTAAACTCAAGCATGCTTGTTAAAAGAAAATGCAAAATCTCTGTATCAGAAGAGCCATCTGATATGGGACAGAAGAAAACCAAAATTAAGGGACCATTCTATTACCACTAATCTCAATTCTTTGGTTGTATTTTTGATTCTTTAAAACTTTTTAAGGTATGGATTTTATATCAAAATTTATGAGATTTATATACATGTAATATGATATTAATAGTCATATTGAATACTAATTAATTCTAGAAAAAAGCCTTTATCTAGCTGCCTTTGCATATTTATGTTTTTGAATCTCTATCAGTTTCCTGCAGGGAATCATGACTATGCCTAACAGAAAATTTGGAGTCTCCAAAGATATGATGGGACACCACAACAATGATTCCATAAGGATGATGATAATACCACTAAGCTGACCAACTTCACCCAAAGATCAGTTTCAGAGTACAAACTACTCAGGACAATTTCAAGTTGGCTAGCTGAGATGATCTAGCTCAGAGACTACTCAAGCAAGGACTTGAGATAAGCTCCGCACTTTTGTATTATGCAGAGACTGGACAACAAATGATACAGCTACCTCTCATAGAATATGATGATTAACTTAAAATTTTTCTTCTCAGGATCCCCTAAAAATGCCTTCATCCCCAAACAGCAGGAAGTAATTTTAAGCACATGATGTCCACATTCCCAAGAAGTGGAGTGGGTGGTTTTTGGTCTTTCACTGGGTTTTGGATAATTGTCATTGTTTAGGATTGTTGATAACAGGTTGTTAATATTTGAGGGCCAGGAAAAACATTAAACAAAGGATATTAGATTTGGATTTCTTATTTGAAAAAAAGAGTATATAGATATGATAAGATTTAAGGTAGATTATTTAATCTACCCTGAAAAAAAGATATAGAAATAATGGATAAAGGGGAGATTGTTGAATGTACTCTGAAAAGAAAAAAGAGAGAATATGGATATGATAAGATAAAAAGGTAGGTTATTGAGTCTACTTTTAAAAGGCAACTACTAGTTTTAAATATTTTACATTGGATTATATTTTTGTATATTGTATACAAATTATATATATTGATACTAATTTGAGATTGATATTGTTAGAAAATACTGTGCATATATTTCTAATCTTGTTCAAGGTATTGTACCTATGCAGTTCATTTAACAATGTAATGCAATTTGCTAATCCTTGAAAGTTATTATTACCAACTAATTAGAATATAAAAAATTAAAGTTAGTAATTAGTCATTACAATCGAACTTGTAGTCCTATTAGGTATATTTACAAAATCAAGCAGAGATATATTTTAGACAGATAGGTCATCTCCAAACACTTCAGAGGCCTGCAGAATATGGCATTTAACATGTTTTAATAAAGATTTTTTTCTTTATTTTTTATGACTATGGGACATGTCTGCTCCTAGCAGCACCAATCTACTTGAGAGAAAATGATTGGCATTGAAGAAACTCCATATGAAGTTACTTTCACTATGGCAAAAATTAGCTACTGGGCAAGAATGTGCCCTCTCATCAACTTCTGGCAGTGTGCTATCCAAAATGAACAAGCAGGACACAAAACGAACAACTGCCAATCCTTGCCAAGACAAGGTAGGAAGACACTTTAGAAAATCCTGCTTCACAAATGAGTCTTTCAGTTATGCTTAACCTGTAGGCCAAAGATGATGCCCCCAACATTGCAGAGAAATCTCAAGTGACTGTCCAGGCAACTGGCTGTTTCTGTCATAACTCACATTTTTTGGAAGTAACTTGTTTACACTTCTTGTTTTTTTTTTTTTTTTAATTTTACAATACCATTCAGTTCCACATATCAGCCACGGATTCCCTTGATCTCCCCCCTCCCGCCCCCCCTCCCCTTCCCCCCAGTCCACCCTCCATTCCCACTCCCTCCAGGGCAAAGCCTCCCCCAAGGACTGAGATCAACCTGGTAGAGTCAGTCCAGGCAGGACCAGTCCCCTCTTCCCTGGCTGAGGCAAGCGACCCTGCATAAGCCCCGGGTTTCAAACAGCCAACTCATGCAATGAGCACAGGACCCGGTCCCACTGCCTGGATGCCTCCCAAACAGTTCAAGGCAATCAATTGTCTCACCCATTCAGATTACTAGGTAATATTATTTCTTTCTCGGGTCTCCGAGGGAGTTGAAGATTAGATAGTTATAGTTATAGTTTTCCTTGTTAAGAAATTCAGAAAAGAAGCTCACTAAAGAGGTGTAAAGTGTATAAGTTTGAAAGACATCAAAAGATAATTTTGATATTGTAAATAGATAGACGGTAAATTAAATATAATCCTTTGGATTCACAAAAATAGGATAAATAATTGAATATTTTTGCTGAATTTGTCAAATGGAAATGGACTAGATATTTTTGATATATTTATTGCCTGTACATATCATATATAGTTATTGTCCTTTTTGTATATAGTTTTTCTTATATTAGTTGTAATTTTTTTATTTTGGACAAAAAAGGGGAAATGTGATGATATTTTCTTTGTGAACCTCAATAAAGTTTATCTGAGGATCAGGGGAAAAAGCCAGCCACTATAGTAAACACAGAGGCAAGGCAATGGCAGCACATGCTTTAATCCTATCACTCAGGAAGCAGAGATCCTTCTGGATCTCTGTGAGTTCAAGGCCACACTGTGACCAGAGCCAGGTGTCTTGGCACATGCCTTAAATTCCAATACTAGTTAACCATAAAAGTCTGGAGGTCTGTACAGACAGACAGGAAGTGATATATATAGCTGGGTGGAGAGAGGAAATGAAATGGCAGAACAGAAAGACGTATAGGCGTGGGTATACAGGAAGTAGGTCTCATTGGAGACTGAGGTGTGAGTGAAGTGAGGTTGTCTATTGCTTGTCCCATTTCTCTTATCTCTCAGTTTTTCACCCCAATATCTGGCTCTGGGTTTTTATTAATAAGACCATTTAACAATTCACCCTACAATCTAGTGCTTTTGCGTGTATCTAATTTTAGCAATTATAAGTAAGACTGCTATAAACATACAAGTTTTCAACTTGTATGAGTTAAATGCCATCCAAAGAGACTTGTTTCTATGAAAGGGTATGTTGAGTTAGAAGAAAATGTCCAATCATCTTCCAAAATGACTGTTCTATGCATTCTCACAGTGATAAACAAAATATCTTGATCTGCCACCTCTTTGCCAGTGTTTGATGTTGTCAGTGTTCTGCATTCTAATAGTTGTATGGGAGAATCTTACAGTAGCTTAGATTCCCATCCTTCTGATGACTTCCAGCATGGAACATCTTTTCACATGCTCACTTGCTGTCTGTATTCTCTGGAAATGTGTCTGTTAAATTCCTTGAATATTTTGTTGTCACATTGTTTGTTTTGCTATTCCACTTCTTTTGAAACAACCACAAAACAAGTACCAAAATGGTCCTATATTCTAGAATTTGTAGAATTATAGATTCTATCTTTATTCTAGACCCTAAACCAAACCTCAATTAGGACTTGATTCAAGATGGCAGTTTCTGCAAGAGACCCAGAGAGGCTTCCAGGGGAGACATGGCAGTGGAGGATGAGCCTGAAGAGTGAATAGTATCTCTAGAACAATTTTTTTAAATAAAGGCAGGTCTTAGGGAAGATGCTTTTAAAAAGTAGTTTCATGGAACTGGGGGAAAATATGACAGAATGAGGCACAGTGAATGTGAAGAGGCATGCTGGTCATAGGTATAGGAGAGCCCCCATGGCCAACAAAGGAGCATGTCCTTGCTAAAAATGGCCAGTGTTTGGGCTTCCAGGAGGCTCAGGAAACACTGGGCTGCCTAGCCCTGTGTTGCCACCCTCTAAGAAGATGCCGTTGGTCCTAGCATGGAGCTGCCACTGCTGTTGCCACTAGTGCTGCCTGCTCTGCTTAGAGGAGGAGAGCACGGGGCCAAGGCTTCCAGAGGAATTCAAGCAAAATTGTTGTGCCCATGGTGCTGGTGGGATGACTGGTACCAAGGGCAGGATGTTGTGCAGTGGTCTGGAGCTATCTAGGGTCTTATATGCACAATCACCCTGACTATGGGCAACAACAGGATATCTCAACTATGTTTGAGTATTTATGCTGCTTCAGAAACCTTGAACCAGATCAATGACTCATTGAAATAAGTATTTGCATGTAAAGCTATTTAAGCAAAATAATGTACTATGTGATTGAAATGCAACTTTAATAATAAATATGTGATAGAGAGATGGGAAAGATGACAGAACTGAGCAGTACTCACATTGGAGAGAAGCAGGACTAGAAACCCAGTCACAGGTATGGGAGCACAGCAGCCATAGTGGACAAAGGAACATGCAGTTGCTGAGTAGGGCCAATCCTTGGGCAGCCAGGAGGCTCAGGCCATCACGGTGCCTGTCTGCTGCTGTTGAGTTGGCAGTTGGGGACACAGGGCAACAAATAGGATTGTCATCTTCAGGGTACTTATAAGGACCCGGTGATACAGGCAGAGTGCTGTACAGCAGCATGGAGCTCGCACAGGTCCTGCCCCCAGAAAAGCTGGCCAGTGGTATGATCACATGGACTCTGAGTAACAACAACATATTTGAGATAAAGAATGGTTCATTTTCCAGATTAAGTATTCTGGAAATACTTCTGTGGTCACTGTTGCCACCAGAGGCTATGTTGATGTCTATGATCCAGAGCTGCCACTGCTGCTATGAACAAGAAAGCTTCTTTTGCATTGGTATGGATGACCTCAGACTCATAACTGAGAATGAGACACATTGAAAGCTTCTCTGACACTCCTCCCCCCCCAAAAAAAAGACCAGACAGGAATCTATCAAATAGAGTGTGGTGATGTTTTATTTGTGCTCTAACAAAGCTTGCCTGGGGATCAGAGGACAAAGCCAAGCACTATATTAAACATAGAGGTCAGGCAGTGGTTGCATACACTTAAATCCTAGCCTTCAGGAGGCAGAGATTCATCTGGATCTCTATGAGTTCAAGGCCACACTGGGAACAGAGCCAGGCATGGTGGAATATGCCTTTAATCTCAGCACTAGTTAACCATAGAGGTCTGGAGGTATGGACAGACAGACAGGAAATGATAGAGCTATGTGGAAAGAGGAAGTGATGTAGCCAGGAGAAGAGAGTAAGATAGCAGGGCACAGAGAGGTATATAAGGCATGAGTATACAGGAAGCAGCTCCCTTGGGCTGAGGATTTACTAGTGGTAAGAACTTATGGCTGGCTTGTTCTATTTCTCTGATCCTTCAGCTTTCACCCCAATATCTGACTGGGTTTTCTATTAAGATCTTTTAAGATTCATATTACATAGGAGCTCAGATATGATAATAAGAATTTCCACCCCAAATCTGAGAAAGCTTTTTAAAAAAAATTCTAAAACTGAGCAAAAAACAGCCTCCTAGTTGTGTCTCTCAGGGAAGCTGTGGCTGACTTGTTTCATTCCTTTGATCTTTCAACTTTCATCTGCCTATACATGTTTTTATGTTGGAGTCTCTATCAGTTTTCTTCAGGGAATCATGACCAGGCCAAACAGCAAATTTGAAGTCTCCAGAAAGGTGATGGGTCCCCACCACAATGATTCCACATGGACAGTAATAATACCACCAAGCTGACAAACATCACCCAAAGATCAGCTTCAGACTACAAACTTCTAAGAATAATTTCAAGATTACTAGCTGAGATGATCCAGTTTCACAGACTACTTGAACAAGGACTTGAGATAAGCCCTGAACTTTGGCATTATGCAGAAACTGGACAACAAAGGATATAGCTACCTTTCCTAGAATTTGACAACTAACCCAAAATTTTTCTTTTCAGGATCCCCTAAAGATGCCTTCACCCACAAACAGCAGGAAGCAATTTTAAGAACATGCCACCCACATTCCCAAAGAGGTGGGATGGGGAAGGTGGTTTTTGGTCTTTCAATGGTTTTTTGGTTTGGGATAATTTTCAATGTTTAGAAGGTTTGGTTACAAGTTGTTGTTGTTAATGGTTAGGAAAAGGACTAAACAAAGGAGATTAGATTTAAGGTTCTTGTTTGAAAAAAAGATATACAGAAATGATAGAATCGAGGATAGATATTGAATCTACCCTGAAAAGAAAAAGAAAAGAGAAAGACTGAGTCAGGAGAGGCCAGCCCACTCTTCAGGGAGCAGCATGTAATGGCACACAGACAAAGCCATGGAACACATGGCAACATATATATTAACAGAAATGGGCTAAGTTTAAGTGCAAGAGCTAGTCAGTAGTAAGCCTAAGCTAATCACTGAGCAGTTTTAATTAATATAAGCCTCTGTGTGTTTAATTGGATCTGAGTGGCTGAGGACTGGGCAGCATACAGGAAAACTTCAGCTACATCATCAAGCAAAATTTTTGGCAAACTTTTATAAATGAACTGCTGTGGGATGTTCTGTATGTCAAATGTGTTGCCAATAAAACACTGATTGGCCAGTGGCTAGGCAGGAAGTATAGGCGGGACTAACAGAGAGAATAAAAAGAGAAGGAAGGTGGAAGGAGACGCTGCCAGACACTGCCAGCCACCGCCAGGACAAGCAGCCTGTAAAGATGCCGGTAAGCCACGAGCCATGTGGCAAGGAACAGAATTATAGAAATGGATTATTTTAAGATATAAGGACAGTCAGCAAGAAGCCTGCCACGGCCATACAGTTTGAAAGCAATATCAGTCTCTGTGCTTTCTTGGTTGGGTCTGAGCGGATGTGGGACTGGCAGGTGAAAGAGATTTATCCTGACCATGGGCCAGGCAGGAAAACTCTAGCAACAATGAACAAAGGCCAAAATTAAAAATATGAATAAATGACATTCTCATTGAAGGTGTTGCACACACAGGTGCAGATGTAACAATAATTTCATCAGAATCTTGGCATCCAAATTGGCCTCTTCAGCAGGGAAATATTCAGCTGTTAGAGATTGGAACATTATCTCAAGTGAAACTGAGCATGAGATGGGTTGAATGTATAGGGCCAGAAGGATTGAAAGGAAAATTAAAGCCATATGTGGCTAATATAGCTATGATTCTTTGGGGACGTGTGTTGTTGTATTTTATAGGAAAAAAGAAACACTGTAGCTATATTTATAAGGAAAAAGAAACACACCAAGCCAAAGTAAAGAGAAAAGCCAAAGAGGTCAGAGCTAAGAGCCTTAACCGCTTTCAGTTAGCTAGTCTCTCCCTGAAGCAACGACTCTCAGCTCAAAAGGGGGGTTGTCCTTTTATAGAATTCTGTTCTGCCTTCTCATTGGTTGTAAGCCCAACTGCCTAACTGCCTCATCACTACTTGTTCGCCAGACCCTGGCTATGGCTTGTTAATAGCTCTGACCCCTAGGCAACTTTATTTATTAATATATAACATTTTAATACAAAAGAAAATATCACCACAGACGTGATTGATTAAAACTATAGAATACCCAGATTAACATTCCTACAATCTCAGAATCAAACCATAAACTAACAGATGTTTCTGAGAAAAAATATTAGAAGGTATTATAAAGAACAGTCACCGACCATCCAGATTGTACAAGAACAGGGTACAACAACTGCTCATCTTTCAAAGACACCACTAGCCCTATCTTTGAAATAGTTAATGGACAAACTTGTATGGATTCAGCAATGGCCTTTAACCAAAGAGAAACTACAGACCTTAGAAGAGCTGGTACAAGAGCAGCATATTGAAGAATCAACCAGCTCTTGAAATTCTCCTGTATTTGTTATTAAAAGGAAATCTGGTAAGTGGAGAATGGTAACAGATCTAAGAGCAATTAACAAGGTAATTCAGCCAATGGGCTTTCTACAATATGGAACTCCTTTGCCTACTCTGTTACATAAAAGATGTCCTCTTATAGTTATCCATTTAAAAGACTGTTTCTTCTCAATATCCTGACAAGAAAAAGACAGAGAAAAATTTGCCCTTTCGGTGCCGATTTATAATAATTCTCAGTTTGTTAAGAGATATTGATGGAAGGTTTTCCCACAGGGAATGGTAAATAGCCCCACTCTGTGCCAATATTTTGTTTGACAGCCATTGGAAGTAATAGGTAAACAATTTCCTCAATCTAGTTTACCATTACATGAATGACATTTTACAAGCGTTTTGGTTATTTTACCCTCTAAGCCTTCTCCTACAGGAATTTTAATGCAGATTGGAGATATTATATTGCAATGGATATTTCTACCAAACAACGGAGTAAAAAATTAAAAACTTATGTGGAAAAGACCTCTGAGTTGATTTTACAAAGAAAATTGACACTTCATCCATTAGCAGGAATAGACCCAGCAGAAATTGTAGCATCTTTCACTAATGATGAAATTGACAAAGTATGGCAGAAAGTGAACCTTGGCAAAGAATTTGCAGTAATTTTTTGGGAGAGATTAACAACAAATATCCCAGAAGTGATAGAATTAAATTTATGAAGAGCACTAACTGAATCCTGTCTCATATTGTACAGGAAACACCAGTATGTGAAGCCCCTACATTTTATACAGACACAAACCAAACCAAAAAAAAAGTCAGACTACTAATCAGAAAATTTAAGTAAAGTGGTTCAAAGTTCTTACAATTTGGTCTCAAAATTGGTATTGTATGCCATTCTGATGGTATTAGTGGATTTTTTGGAACCTCTCAACGTAGTTATTGGCTCTCAGTATGCTGAAAGAGTGGTCTTACATACTTAAACTACTGAATATATCCCTAATGACTCAGAATTAACTTCATTATTTACTCAGTTACAAGATAAAATCCAGTATAGAAATTATCCCTTATATATATGTCACATCTGATCCCATGCAGGTCTGCTGGCCCCTCTAGCACAAGGTTAATAAGATTAATGAGATTAATAAGATATTGATAGGAAATGTGCTGGAGGCCTCTGAATTTTATTAAAAAATTATGTGAATAGTAAGGGTTTAAAAAAGATTTTTCTGTAACCTGACAACAAGCCAAGAAAATTGTAAGGAAATGCCTACTTGTTCTTTATACAATCAAACTCCACTACCAGCAGAATGTAACCCAAAGGTACTAAGAGGAATGAAATCTGGCAGATGGATGTGTTTCATTTTGTAGAATTTGGAAAATTGAAATATGTACACCATTGATACCTATTCAGGATTTCAATGGGCAACTTCTCTGAGTTCTGAGAAGGCTGATTTTGTAATCATGCATTTGCTAGAAGTTATGGCCATCATGGGTATGCCTGCACAAATTAAAACTGACAGTGCACCAATATGTCTCTGGTAAAATGAAACAGTTTTTTGCTTGTTACAATATAAAGTATATTACAGGTATACCACAAAATCCTACAGTCCAATCAGTCATAGAAAGATCAAACCAAATTCTAAAGGATATGCTAAATAAACAGAAAGGGTTCACAAAACCCACCAGAAATAGATTACATAATACTTTATTAACCTTAAATTTTCTCAGTGCTAATTAGAAAGGACAAAGAGATATGGAGAGACATTGGATAATAGAAAATCTACAGAATTAAATTAGCCTATATTCTTTAAGGATGTACTTACCTCAGAATGGAAACCAGAATATGTGTTGGGGATGAGGTTTTGCTTTTGTTTCTACAGGAGAAGAAAAACTATGGATACCATCAAAATGGATAAAAATTCAATTTGAACAAGAGAGACCTCATAATTAGAAGAGGTGATAGTTCATAAACCTGCATGACCTTTCAATTTAAATTAACTTATACAACTAATAATGCTTTTCAATTGACCAGTTGTAACTTGCCAAAAAGGAACCTCCCCAAATTTAGGGTTGGGGAAGGACCTTGTTTTTGTCTTTCAGGAGAATGAAGGCTAAGAAATCTGAAGACCACTGGACAAATGAGATATCTGAAGAAAAAAGACAAATCATCCAGAAGAAAAGGTCCCAAGAAAAATAGTAAATTGGCTATTGATATATCACATATCGAACAGGAAAAAATTCATTAGTATTAATAAATGTTTGTTCCTACTGTCCTCTATAGGCATATAATGCAAATGGTCTTTTTGTAGTCCCAATTGAACTAAAAATTAAAGCTGGCTTTGGAGTTGGAGTGTAGCTCTCTTCTTCTATAAACTCAAGCATGCTTGCTGAAAGGAAAATCTAAATCTCTGTTTCATGTCCCAAAATGGACAGTAATATCAGGACATAATATAGTGAATGTAATAGATCAATACAATTAATGTAATTAATGAATGTCATAAATATAATTATTGAATGATTACTGTGAATGTAATCATTGAATACCACAAATATAATTAATATCATGAGTGTAATGAACTTCATGAGTGTAATTAAAAAATAAATAAATAAATGAAAAACAAGTTGTTTTTTATTTTATAATTTAATTATTTTTACATATCAGCAACGGATTCCCCTGTCCTCCCTCCTCCTCCCCCCCCCCAACTCCCCCCCAATCCACCTCCCATTCCCATCTCCTCCAGGGCAAGGACTCCCCTGGGGATTCAGCTCAGCCTGGTAGATTCAGTCGAGGCAGGTCCAGTCCCCTCCTCCCTTCACCCAGGCTGAGCAAAGTGTCCCAGCATAGGCCCCAGGTTCCAAACAGCCAGCTCATGCACTAAGGACAGGTCCCGGTCTCACTGCCGGGGGCCTCCCAAACAGTTCAAGCTAATTGACTATCTCACTTATCCAGAGGGCCTGATCCAGTTGGGGGCTCTTCAGCTATTGGTTCATATTTCATGTGTTTCCACTAGTTTGGCTATTTAATTGAATATGGTCAGGGGGAAAAACACCTAAACAAGGAGATTAAATTCAGGGTTCTTGTTTGAAAAAAAGAAAACAGAAGATATAGATAAGATGTAGATTACTGAATCTACACTGAAAAAAAAAACTGAATCTGCTCTGAAAAAAATAGACATGATATGATAAAAGGGTAGATTATTGAATCCAGTCTGAAAAGAAAAAAGAGAGAATATGGACATGAGAAGATAAAAAGGTAGATTATTGAATATACTTTTAGAAAGCAACTATTGTTTTAAATATTTTACATTGTTTGATTTTTGTATATTATATACAAATTATGTATACTGATACAAATTTAAGATTGATTTTGTTAGAAAATACTGTACATGTATTTCTAATCTTGTTCAAAGTATTGTACCTATACATTTCATTTAACAATGTAATGCAAATTGTTAATCCTTGAAAATTATTATTACCAATTATTTATATTAGTAAGCAAAAGCAGATTAGTTGTTAGTCACCTATTACAATGGAACTTGTCAGGTTAGATATATTTTCAAGGTCAAACACATATATTTTAGATAAACACATCAGAGATCTAGAGAATATGGCATTTAAGATGTTTTAATAACATAGATTCTTTTTTTTTTATTACAATGAGACATGTCTGCTTCTGGCAGCACTAATATACTTTAGAGAAGATGATGGGCTTCAAAGAAACTCCTTATTGAGTTTACTTACTAACTAAAAAGTTAGTCACTGGTCAAGAAAGTTTCCTTGCCTGGACTGCTGACAGTATGCTGTCCAAAATGGACAAGCAGAACACAAAAGAAAGGACTTCTGAACCTTGCCAAGACAAGGTAGGAAGGCCCTTTAGAAAATTCTGTTTCACAGATGAGTCTGTCAGATATGTAAGCCTGTAGGCTGAAGATGGATGCCCCAACATTGTAGATAAATCTTGGATGACTGTCCAGGCAGCCAGCTGTTTCTGTCATTTCTCACATTTTTTTGAAGTCACTTGTTAGCAGTTCTTGCTTATTTAGGTAATATTTCATCCTCAGTTCTCTGAGGAGGTTGAAGAATAGATAGTTATAATTATAGTTTTCCTTGTTAACAAATTCAGAAAAGAAACTCATTAAAGATGTGTAAAGTGTATAAGTTTGAAAGACATCAAAAGATAGTTTTGGGTTGATAATACAAGTTAGGATAGAAAGTGAATTAGGTACAACATTATAGACTCACCAAAATAGGATAAATAATGGAATGTTTTCTTTGAATTTGTCAAATGTTATTCAACTGGGCATTATTAATGTAATTCTTGACTGTATATATTGTATATAATTATTGTCTTTATTGTATATAGTTTTTCTTATATTAGTTATAACCTTTTATTACTTTAGACAAAAAAGAAGAAATGTGGCGATATATTGTGTACAGTAATAAACTTGCATGAGGATCAGAAGACAGAGCCAGCCACTATATTAGACATAGAGTTCATGCAGTGGTGGCACACACCCTTAATCCTATCCCTTGGGAGGCAGAGATCCATCTGGATCTCTGTGAGTTCAAGGCCACACTGGAAACAGAGCCAGGCAGTAATGGCATACACCTTTAATTTCAGTACTGGGAAGCACACATGTCTTTAGTCACAGGAAGTAAGGTCTGGGCAGAGAAGGGTATATAAGGCATGAGGAAGCAGGAACTCACTTAGACTGAGGATTTCATAGAAGTAAGAACTAGTGACTGACTGTTTTGTTTCTCTGATCTTTCTGCTTTCACCCTGATATCTGGTTCTGGGAATTTTATTAAAAGACCATCTAATATTCAAATAACACACTAGACCATGTTTGCTGCTGTAGACCCAAAATACAGTCAATGATTGGCTCAAATGAACTAATAAATACTCATTTTCTGAGGAATTTGGGGTATTTACTGCAAGTAAGAAGACCAGGGGAAAGAGATAGACCAAAAGATGCTCATTAAATACTGCTTCCTTCTTCTGTGGGCATAAGGCTGGAGTATATGCTATATTTTTTACTTAGTCATATGTGGCCATGGGTTCTATTTAGGTAGCATTAGATGTGTGTCCTGCCCTTTGGGGCCAAACCTGTAGGGAGTGCCTATTCAATGTTTTTCTAACTTTTTCTTCCTTTGTGCTGACTGAAACACAAGTGACCAAAGTGACCTTGAAGCCACATGCTGGAAACATTGAAGGCTCCCTTAGCTATCATTCCTGATTGTCTAGTTTGTAAAGAGCTGATATTGTCTTGGAGAGAACTACTACCCAGAAATACAGCCTTGCTTTGTTTGATCTATTACACATTTTAGAGTATGGTATTATCAATGTCACACTAACCAATAAAATGGCTACAAGAAAATATTTGAAGGATAGCTTTCTGGAGGAGTGAACTTACTCTGTGCAGCAGTCAAATTTGAGCTAAAATGGTGGTGGCAAATATACTATCCCTTTCGAGCTTGTTGAAAATGAAAATTCGCAGCCCCCTGCCAAAATATAAAGAACCAGAAGGCCTGACGACAAGCTTCATGTTGTGCATCAACAAGCTTTCCAGGTGACTTTGACTTTGGCAGCTCTTCAACTAGAGAGACACAAGACTTTGACTCTGTAGGAAGTTCTGTTACTTTGGAGTTCCTTGAATCACACACACACGTACACATACCCACAAGCACACATAAACTCACACACTCTCACACACATGCATACATAGAAAACTTAAAAAAAAAGAGACTATTGATTTTGTGGTGGTGTTCTGAGAGTTTGAGTGAGCATTCTTTGTAGTTTTGGTGCCTGTCTTGGATCTCATTCATTAGACCAGACTGGCCTCGAACTCACAAAGATCCGCCTGGCTCTACCTCCCAAGTGCTGAGATCAAAGGCGTGCACCACCACCGCCTGGCTAAAAGGAGCTTGAAGCAAATAATACCCAAGGTGATTATTTGTTTTCTGTTTGTTTGTTTGCTTTTTGGTTTTTCGAGACAGGGTTTATCTGTGTAGCTTTGGCACCTTTCCTGAATCTCACTCTGTAGACCAGGATGGCCTCGAATTCCCAGAGATCAGCTTGTCTTGCTTCCTGCATGCTGGGATTAAAGACATGTGCCACCACTGCCCAGCATGAGCATTCTTTATAATTAATTCAGCATGGCAGACAGAAAAATCACCATTCACTGCAGTGCCTTCAGATGAAATTGGGCCACAGTGAGAATTCTAGGAATTGGGGAAGACTGAGATCCTGGTGTAGTAGTGATGATGTAGTCACCAAACATAAGAGATGCAAGGATTAACAGATTGGAACACTTGTCTGCTCTGGTGGTGAGGTTAGGCTGACCTGCTTAATATTTAATATCATGAGTTTTGGACATTTTACTTAACTATTAATCTCTTTTTCTTGTGAATTATGTATATACAGGGCTTATTGCTGTGGGATAGTCTGTATGTCAAATGTGTTGCTCTGATTAGTCAATAAATAAAACACTGATTGGTCAGTAGCTAGGCAGGAAGTAGAGGCGGGACTAACAGAGAGGAGAATTGAGAGAACAGGAAGGCAGAGGGAGACACTGCCAGCCGCTGCCTTTTCTAGCAGCATGTGAAGATGCCAGTAAGCCATGAGCCACGTGACAAGGTATAGATTTATAGAAATGGATTAACTTAAGCTATAAGAACAGTTAGTAAGAAGCCTGCCATGGCCATACAGTTTATAAATAATATAAGCGTCTGTGTGTTTATTTTATAAGTGGGCTGTTGGACTGTTGGGGCTTGGCAGGACCCAGAGAGAAAACTCCAGCTACAGTTTATAGCAATTCTTAATATACATTAAGCACTCAGTATAAATGACCTAACCACTGTTAGACCCCAATTTCCACGAGGTCATATTTTTTTTGTTTTGTACAGTGCCTTTTCCATAGTCTATAGAGCAATGTCCTACTTAAGACATCCTCATTAACTCCCTGGAATAAAAACAATGTATTAGTTGCTATTATGTAAGTTACTTTCATGAATAACAGCCTCTTTGCTTGCTCTTATCTCATTGTGACTTTAGTTTAAAGTAATTCCTGGGAATCTTTCCTGATCTCTAGCATGGCCCATCACTCAAAAGATTTTTAAAGGAAGATCCTGGTGCAGTAAGTGGGTAGAGTATTGGATCGTGCATGTCACCAGTTCCAAGTGGTGGAGGTACTGCTTGTCATTCCTTACTGAACATATCTTGTCCAGACTCCTGACAATTTACCTATATTATTTTAAAAGTTTCAGTAATCTCACTTGATTTGCCTACTTCTTTGGGAAAGACATGTTTTTGAGTAGAGTTTGTCTAGTGTATTTTGAAGAAATATGCAATTATTTTTCTAAGATACATTTTATTTTGGATAGTTTAAGCACTTAATTTTGGAATACTTCAGCAATTTATAATCCTCCTTACCACTAGGTATTCTGAAGATAATCCATATATCATTTAATTTATAAGTAATTTGGTACTCCAGAAGTTTAAAACACAATAATGTTGTTCTTACCTCCCTTGAATCAATAACTTCTTAATATTATCAAATAAGTGCTGTGGGATGGTCTGTATGTCAAATGTGTTGCTCTGATTGATCAATAAATAAAACACTGATTGGCCAGTAGCCAGGCAGGAAGTATAGGCAGGACTAACAGAGAGGAGAATTGAGAGAACAGGAAGGCAGAGGGAGACACTGCCAGTCGCTGCCATGACAAGCAGCATATGAAGATGCCAGTAAGCCATGAGCCACGTGGCAAGGTATAGATGGTAGCAGGAGTCTTAGAGAGTCTTATTAATAAAATCAAACCCGAGGCCAGTTATTGAGGTGAACACTGGAAGGTCAGAGAGACAGAACAAATCACAGCTAACCTCACCTGGCCAACTTCTCGGCTGGTCTTGTTTCCTCAGACTGGATGCCCCGAGCCCTCATCCAGAATGGGTCTCAGCTGAACTGCTGCTAGAAGCCTGAATGCTTAACCAGGCCAAATGCCTCTCCAGGCCAAATGCCTCTCCAGGGCAAATGCCTCTAGTTTCTGGTCCTCACGCTTTATATACCTTTCTGCTTTCTACCACCACTCCCTGGGATTAAAGGTGTGGCTTTCTGGGATTAAAGGTGTGTATCACCGTGCCTGGCCGTTTCCAATGTGGCCTTGAACTCACAGAGATCCAGAGGGATTTCTGTCTCTGGAATGCTAGGATTAAAGGTGTATGCTACCACTGCCTAACCTCTGTTTCATATTGTGGCTGTCCTGTTCTCTGACCCCAGATAAGTTTATTAGCATACACAATATTTTGGGGAACACAATACCACCACAGAAATGGATTAATTTTAGATGTAAGAACTAGATAGCTAGAAGCCTGAGCCATTAGGCCAAACAGTTTAAATAATATAAGCGTCTGTGTGTTTATTTTATAAGTGGGCTGTCAGACTGCCGGGGCTTGGCGGGACCCAGAGAGAAAATTTTCATGATTGTGATCCTTTTGTTGTTTGTTTTTAGTAGTTTGTTTGTTTAAGTCAGAATCTATTCAAAGGCTGCATTCTTAATTGGCTGAAATATCTCAAAATTAATCTGTAGATGCCCCTCCCTCTCTGTTTTATTCTTTCAGATTTATGTGGTTAATAGTATCTTTAATCATATAAGTGTTTTACACAGTATATTTTGAAGATAGAATCAGGATGCTGCTGTATAAACTATGGTTTCCTCTTGTTTTTCCTATAAATAGGTGATTGGATTGATTTATATGTTTAATATGCCTCATTATTAGTGTCTGGAAAGTAGCTCTTTGATTAGAAACAAATTAATACTGCTAGATACCTGAGGTTGGGAGAAGAAAATCACCCTATCTGAAGCATGAAACCTCTCTCCATATGAGCTTTAGAAATCCTGTTTATTGTTAAGGTGTTTGATGAGGAAACCCAATCAAAGATGCCTTGCTCAGAGAATTCCCCCAGACAATATGTGGAAAATTGAGAACCAATGCTCTTTAACTGAGTAGCTGGCCATGGTGGATTGTGCATGTAATCTAAGGAGAATTATTCTCAGGAGGCTGAGGCATGAAGATCACAAAGTTCAGGCTAGCTTGGGCTATATAAGAAGATTCTATATCATTAAAATACAACAACAAATGTATTATGAGGTACAAAACTATCCTGATTCAAAGTGCAACTGGAAGGAGATTTTGAATACTGTGAGATTCCTAAAATTAAGCAATGACCCAAATGTAAGAAGTAGGAATAAGGTCAGCCAGTTTTGACCTGCATGATACCACTGATCCTTTTCTGAATGTTATATAGTGACCACTCAGTGATAGACATGAAATTGCTTTCCCTAATATTTATAGTTAACAAGTGTCAGAGGTAAAAACCAAACCCTCAAATCCTGGACAAGGGCTGTGCTGAGTTACTGTTCATAGTAGCCCGTATCATTTTCTGCTGAAAGTCCATCAGTGTTCTGCAGATTCCTTGCCTTGGTGTTCAGACTACCTGTGCTCTGCTCTCCTCATTCTTGCTGGTTTTGCACATTATCTGGAGAGATTCCACGCACTGGCAGTCTTAATCTTTGAGTGCCCCCAGCTTCTCATTTCCTGGTCTTTGCACAACTACCAGTTGTTTTTCTCTCCCTGAAAGCATCTTGGATCTTACTTCTAGGTATTGTCTCTTACCATAATTTATTATGCTAATGTTTATTTCTCCTTTTGGTCTCAAGCTCAACTTACTTCTTATATAATGATCTTCTGTGAGTTATTTTTAAACATGTGCTTCTTATATCAGAGTACTTATCTTACAACTTTGCAAATGTTTGTCACACAATAGACTAAAGGGGTCTGCAAGGAAAAGGCTCTTGCACCCTACTCATTGCTCTGTTCCAGCTACCTCTCACAGGTCAGATGCTTTAAGAAGATGACTTAATAGAAGATTGCCAGGCTAACACTTCATATGGAACTCAAGAAAAGTCAGACACAATGTTCAAATGGACACTCAAATGCTTTTCTTAGATCCTACAATTGCATATTACATAAAAAGCCTCACTCCTGTGCTCTTCCAGGACAGGATTAAATCTTCTAGTGAACTTCTGAATTTTGCTTCAGACTGTGGAGCAGTAAGGATGTCAGTGACACTCAAGGATCTGCATTCCATGAGTAATAAGACCTCTTTATAGCTGAGAATTTTTCAGAAAAGCATATTATTCGTACATGGAGTTGAATTTTCTGAAGCCTTGTTAAGAGGTGTGGAGGTAGTACTTTGTGGAGATCATTTGTTACCAGCCTACACAACAATTTTAAGCTACTTTAACACAGCAATTTCTTTCCTTTATGGAGTTGATAGTTCATAAGGGAATTGAGGGTCTGACTAATATATGGTGTGTTATTGGTAACTACTAAGAAACCCCCTGTTTTCCCAGAACCCCATAAATTGTACTATTTTTGACACCCACTGATGAGGTGAGAGTTGTGTTAACTATTTTCCTTGATAAATTCCCTTCTCCCTTTATTACACTGTCAAAGCACTGACTTCTTAGTTGGACTCTGAAAACTCTCAGAAGTGTTATTAGACCATATGAATTTTAATATATAATATAATCTACAAATAGCATGTACATTACAGGGAGAAACTGACCTTCTGTTTCCTTTTGTAAATTTGAAATTATATAGGAAATGTTAAAAGATGATGTATTAGGTGCCATTATAAGCCTGCAACCAAGAATTTCCTGATGTACTTGCCACCAACTGTGCTTATATGGAGGGAGATGATTCCTACTACTTTGATAGCCATCATCACCCCAAGTTACTGGCTTTCTAAAAGTAGGGTCCTTTTTTAAAAGATAGACATGAAGATGCTGTGCTTTCCATGGTCAAAGTGTACACTAAATGTACCACACTCCATAAGTATTTGATTAATATATGTTAGTGAAAATTTCTATAAATGATCATTAATTGATTGACTATTTATATTCAATTTTCAATACTTGCAAAGTCAACTTCTTAGGGGAAAGAAATGTTTCATTCCTATTTATTTTCTCTCTGCTGTATAGCTCTATTACATGTACAGAAGAAATATAGGATATATTTAAATATAGTGAAGACTTATCACCTTAACTTACTAAGAATTTATCTTTATCAGAAGACTTTAAGAGATACTTTCAAGATAAGATGTGCAATTACATAGACATAATCCAGGCACTTTAGAAACCAACATATTAAGCATCAATATCTATAAGAATGTTATGAGATACTTGAGGATACAGAGAGGCCTGTGGTGTGAAAGTGAGAACAGGCACCTCATAGGTAAATATGAAAGTAGAAACACAATCAAGTAATGATTGTAATTTGTTCTTAAGGGCTTTTACAAGTTGATAGAGAGTGAAGAATGAGCACAGTTGAGCTTTCTTCTTATACGGAAATATAGCTTTTCATGTAAGATAGCTAACCCCAAAGTCAGGAGCAAATTGTTCCTTGAAGTTGGATCATCACTCTGTTGTGGGATATTTTGATCACATTCTGATGCTCTTGAGACTGACAATAAAGTTTGCTTTGAATCAGAGAGTGGAGCTAGCTACTAGCTGAACAAAACTTAGCCATAGAGGTTTGGGGGACTGAGGACAGATAGAGAGACACAGGATGTAGTATGGTGGGGCATAGGGAGAGTCTTGGCCCTTTTGGATTGAGGAATGAGAAAAAGAAAGGAGGTCACTGGTTGCTTCTCTGCTCTCTGATCAATTCACGTTCTTACCCTTATATCTGATTCCTGAGTTTTTATTTATAAAGAATAATTAGATAAATGCTTCATCTGGTGCCCAACTTGGGTCATGAGAGCACAAGGTAGTTCCTTTCCACTGGCTTTGTAGCCACTAGAGCCACCACCACAGCTGGCATTTCCTCCCTCCTCCCAGGCCCTTTACATGAGTTTGGGGTTTTTCCATTGCAGTCTCTCTACAACAGGCTCCAGCTGCCACCAGTGTCTGACCCCAAACTCCACAGGTAGCTGGGCCCCAAATGATGCTGGAGTTAGGTACCCACCACTGGCCAGCTATGTCCTTCAGGCAGCCCCATGCCCTCATCTCCACCACAGGGGCTTCTTCTGCGTGCCCCCATGTCTGCTTTTCAGTTGGCTCCCTCTCTCAATGTGTTTCAGGCTTCCTGTGGACCCCCTCCTCAGGCCATTGCCATGCCTGGTTGGCCACTTTGATGCCTGATTGGGCTTTTACTGCTGCTAACACTGCCATACACTCTCAGCTCCCAGCTACATGTGAGCAGGTGCCCTCAACCAAGCCATGTACTGACTTCTTTCTTTGCTTAGCCATGCTGCACAGCAACAGCAAGCCTCATACTTCACTGTTAACATCAGCAGATCTGATGAGACACCTGAGAATTCTTAACGGGGGGGGGGGGGGTTAGTTTATATAAAAGTTTCCCTCACGTTAAAAATGGAGAGCAATTTTTCAATGCAGGGAGTTAAGTCTCTTTATGGTTCCAAAATGGATTCTTTGAAAATGGAAAAATTAAATGAAGATATAACCAATTTAGCTGAGATTGATATAATGTCAATTATAATCATTATCAGTTTGGTAATTAATCTTTTATCCTTATAAAACTTGCTTGATATTGGTGCCAAAAATGAAAGATTGATAGAATACAATTCTTACAAAGACCTACTAATGAAACTAAGAAAAATATTCACACAGAGACAGAAGAGTTTAAAGCAGAACCTACTGCACCATAGCATTATAAAACAGAAGAGGAGGGGCCCAAGGTTATAAGAAAATCAATCTTAATTTATCCAGTTACAATTCAAGAATGATAATCAGAAGATATGAGGCCCTAAGGCTACTCAGAAGTTAACAGTTATCGTATATAAATGTTAGATTTGAAGAGATAAAAGGAAACAATATTTTCATATGGAATAAATTCCTTTTGTAAGGCAGATGTTAAATTCATGGGCCACTCAGAGCAGAATTATTCCACAATACTGAAAAGATTTAGTTACAGCAGTATTGGAAGCTGGTCCTCAGTTAAAATAAAACATGATGAAAAGAGAAAGCTAGGGTCATAGAACAATGAAGTAGGGCTAGTGGACATTTCCCAAGAATAGCCTCTTGGTAAGGACCAGTATGTTGATTTGCAAAGACAGATTACATTTGATAATTACATATTGGCTCTATGTCATACAGCAGGTTTGACAGCTAAGGACAGGGTTGAAGAATCAGGAATGAGGACTGAGTCATTTACTAAAATTATTCAAGGCCCAAAAGAAGCATTCAAAATTTTATGCAAAGTTTGATTTTAGCTGAAAATAGAATGATATCGTATCCAGAAGTTAGACAAATATCAATTGAATCTTTGGCTACTGAAAATGCTCATTCAGAATGTGAAAGGCTGATTAGGCCACTAAAGATGAATGGATTAGAAATACAGCTGATATTGAGTCTCACGCTTGTGATAATATATGGATAGGATAAGTGAATTCTAAAAATTTTAAGAAAATTCAAAAGGTTAGACATTTTAATTGTGGTTTAAACCAGGTTATCTGAAAAGTGATTGTAGACAAGATGTTCCTAGAAACAACGTATTTGTGTGTGTGTGTGTGTGTGTGTGTGTGTGTGTGTGTGTGTGTGTGTGT